>JBBBDQ010001350.1:250000-465000 GCA_037127315.1 Ascarosepion bandense
TATATATATATGCTAAAAGTTGCATCCCACAGGGGTTAGCTAATTAAACACGTTTTAAATATTTAATTGGTTTTGACAGATCCTGATGAGTAACCCCTGATGTCACAAAACCTCACTCCCTTAGATTATTTTCTGTGGGACCATTAATTGTCTATAAGACGCACCCAAGAAATTTTGAGGAACGTAAAAACCAATAAAACGACAATTCTCCTCCCACGCATTAATGAATCATGCAGGCACAGAATTGAAACGTAAAAGGACATTTTAAACAGCACATATAAGAATGAAAAAATTAGTAAATAAAATTTTCTTGTGTAATTATGATTTTAATAAATTATCCCTATGGTGCCAGACCCTTTTCCTCGCCCTAAACTGTAATATAGTCCCTGATGTGCGTTGTGGTGCATTGGATATCGGCTCGGAACGAGTTCGAATTCAAGTTGAATTCATTGAATTCACTAACGCGCAAATTCCCTTGGGAAAAGTATTAATCCGTCTTATGGGTTAAATAACAGGACAGATTGGGTTCTATAGCCTTGGTCGGCAACCGGTCTACCGCAGAAAGCAATGGCAACCTACTGCGTGATAATCAGTCAGTCATATCTCTTTCGAGACATGATCGCCCAAGCGTGTATCACGTATGACACTTAACTGACTGATAGTCCCTGATGATGAATGATGAGGTTCGTATGTACTATGACAACCTTTGGACAGTTTTTATACAAATATAATTCGGAAATAAAAGCCTAATCAGAAAATATTAAAAATCAAAAGAAAATATATATACTATGTTGTCGCTATCGTTTAACACAACTTGTTTAAAATATATATGTGTGTGTGTGTGTGTGTGTGTGTGTGTGTGTGTGTGTGTGTGTGTTTAGGCAGCAACTTTTCTTTTAAACATGTCAGATTAAATAAATTGCAAACATGTTTGCTTATTTTTAAGAAAATCCGTTCATACTCACGGATAATCTTCCGCGTATTACAATTGAAAGATACCAGAAATTAGCTGTAACATTGACAGATGTTATTATCATTCATTTCTCAAGGTACCCAAGTACTTTTAACCTTTTGCCGTACAGTAATTTGTAGCAACACTGTTTTTTCGGTTATTTTTTGTTACCTAACTCACACTCCTGAAGATGATCTCGGAAAGAGGTTGCAAGTATTTGAGTACCTTAAGAAATGAATGATAATATCATCTGTCAACATTACAGCTCATTTCTGACATCTTTCAATTGTAATACGCGAAAGATTATCCGTGAATATGAACGAATTTTATGAAAAAATATGCAGACATTATGCTTGCAATTTATTTAATCTGATATATATATATATATATATATATATATATATATGCTCCAACTAACTTAAGTCACTGGTGCCTCTGCAACAGGTGTTTACTCGTGCAACCAGATTGGCAACTGGGTCTCACCCATTCACAGTTAGATCAACCAAATGCAACCGACAATTCTACTCCTTCAGCTTCTTTTCTCGCACTTCCTGGCTGTGGAACTCTCTTCCATATTTTTGCTTTCCCGACGGCTACAACCTCCAGGAATTTAAATGAAATGTCAATACTCATCTCTTAACCACTTGACTCTAGTTCTTTCTACACCACCCTGTATATCCTTTCCTTTCTCTCCACCTTTGCAACTGTCATCACACCTGTATTCTCTTCCTTCTCTTGCTCCATTCCAACTGTTTCCTCTTTCTCTTCACTCTCTTCTACCTAATCTTTTTACTCTTATGCAGCCCCCTGCACATCAGTGGCGTTACCGCCTTGCTCGGGGTGATATGATTTTTAAAAAATGTGGGCGTGTGTGTGTGTGTGTGAGGGAGGTAGAATAAAAAGAAGGAGGGTGTCAATTTCGCTTAATCCGGTAAAAAGACAAATTATTACTTAAAAGGATAAAGTCAATTTTCTAAAAAGGAAAGCCAATCCTCTTAAAAAAATCACTTTTTGAAGCCTGGGATTTCCCATATTTTTACCCAACATTTACTGACATATAGATAGACCGATATTACATATATATATATATATATATATATATAGATGGACCGATATTACATAATGGTTCAGTTCCAGTTGAATTCCTTGCATTCACTTACGCGCAGATATCCTTGGGAAAAGCTACAGAACTCAATCTGTCCTGTTATTTGACTCATAGCTAGAAGGGGAAGAGATGTAATATATTATTAAGTAGTCATTAGTGGGGGATCAGTTTATTACTTCATAACAATATAAAACTGATCACCCACTTTATTCCCAGTAGAAGCCTTAATAGTTTTTCCAACTATTATATTCAGTCAGTCAGTTAAGTGCCATACGTGATACACGCTTCGGCGATCATGTCTCTTTTCCGCAGAAGGTTGCCATTATTTCTCTGCGGTAGACTGGTTGCCAGTCAAGGCTATAAAACTCAATATGTTTTGTTATTTAACCCCTAACTTTCCCAAGGGTATTTGGGCATAAGTGAATGTAAAGAATTCAACTGGAAATCGAACTCGGCTCCCCGATTTCTCATTCCAAGCCGATATCCACTGCATTACAACGCACATCCTAGTATTATATCTTAGTATTATTAAATACCCCATAAAAATTCCAGTGTTCAATAATTTCTTTTGGTCTCCCTGATGCTTGAGGCATTCTTTCGGGCAATTATTTTCTCTAGTGCTATAGACGCGTGGGATTTCTACTTTAACTTCGGCCATGTGCCGTATCCCGGTCGAGTGGGCGTACGGATAAATGTCATCGTTTATTCTGACTTTTATTATTCACTCAGTGTTAACTCTGTCCTTCCTAATCATTAATATAAGGTTCATGAAAAGCTGAGGCCTTTTGAAGCCTTTCTTTATTACGAGTAATTTATTCTAGAAATGGAGTCTAAATAATTCGACCGGTAGCTGTGATTTTTACAGCCTTGTTTCTTCAGAACGCCGACGATCACGATTCTCCATAAATTCCTTTTCTGTATTATCTATGAGCATTCTACGCTATTTTGAACACAGGATTTTTTAATCGTTTCACCCTCAGCAAGGTGGTACCGCCACTGATGCGCAGGGGGCTACATAAGAGAGTTAAAGTTTTAGGCAGGAGGAGAGTGAAGAGAAAGACAAACCAGTTACAGGAGGTCTCAGAGATAGGGCAAGAGAATGATGTGAACACAGGAGTGAAGACAGTTGCGAATGTAGAAAGAAAAGAACAAGATATACAGGATGATGTAGAAAGGACTGAAGTCAAGTGGGTAAGAGATGGGAATTGACATTGCATTTAAACTCCTGGATCGTCCTTTTCTAAGACTAGTTGCCACACCAATGCTAGACAAATCTACTTTGCTGTATACTCACAAATAGTGGTAAAAACGGTGGATTTGTGTTTTTCCCAAAATAAAATTAGTGCGAAAGTGAATGCATCAGTCGCGGTTAGAATTTGAACCCGGCTCGCTGACTTCACTTTCAGAAAATGGTTATACCAATTGCTGGGATTTTTAACTCGGGTTGTTCTTATTTTGCGATGCTGTTTAGTGAACTATATTAAAGTAGGTTTTAAAAGTAGAAATCAATTATCAGGCTTCAAACAATTAATTCAACTGAGTGATTGTTCATATAAATCAACACCCCAAACCGAAGTCATTCTGTATGGGGTATGATCAGCGGAACTCTTGCATATATAATATGTTGGTCATAATGTCGGGTAGGTATGTGGGCGTGATTGACTTGCTTCTGAGGAAGACTTTTGTTTTATATTGCCCAATCATATCATCTATGAAGAGAGGTCAATTCTGTCTTTACTCGGTACGGTTTTGCCTTACTTTGATGATCTTTTAGAAAGCATGAAATTCACCGGAACCCTTGTAGAACTAACCCATAAGCAATCTAACCTTAACACTGTACTTTTCCTTTTAAGCTTTGAATATTTGATTATATATTTTGAACCAAATTTTCAAGGTATTGAACAAAAACACAGATAAACAAATGAACAGAAATTAAATACTTTTTTGAAATACTAATTTAAAATTCGTTTTTCTTTTTTTTAAAATTTAAAGTAAAGACGAAGCGATATCATTGTTAATCAAAAGTAGACAGAATTCTTGTTGATAAGAATTTTTCAATTTCGTTTTTAGAAGTAAAAAAATATATATTTAAAAGCAATTCTTATTTACCTCATAAATATATTAGCTAAAAATAAAGTGTATGTATTTTGATTAGCATCAGTTTTAACCCATGATTTTGAATCCTGAATTTTAAAACCCACAACTGGAGCTACACAGTCTTCCAAACTCAGCTTAAAAATATCGCTATTTGCCTTTTTGTTCAATATCCACTGAGAAAGCTTGCAAGTTATGTCTATATCCAGACTGTAAGACAGAATGTGAATTTAGGAGCCTGATGAGATCAACGCCTATTTTGCAAAATCTACAAAAATCGATTTCTTCATTTTAATCATGTGTTAAAGGCAATAAAAATTAAAACATTTAAATTAAATTAAAAAAAAAAATCACAAAGCATAAATTTTTACCAGAATGACTCGTTCGGCTCTAGATCACTCGGTCAAGTTTTGTTATGACCGAACTAAATGCTGTAAAATTTATATTTTACGGGGTGGGCACAGAGCTTCATGAAACTATAGCAGCGCATTGTCATATTAATGTTTTATTTCTACAAATTTAGTAACTGCGTGGGTAGGTGTTAGTATATAAATAAAGGAATATATGAAAACAATTTCCCAATTAATAATATATGCGACCAAGTTAAGAACTGAAAGAAAAGTTTATTAGTAATCACACTAGACTCTCTAATCATTAATATGAAATAGTTTGTTTTTGTTTTGATATGTTTAGTTTTATTTTACTAAGCTTAGCTTTTACGGTCCAAAGATAAAATAGCGAGGTTCACTATGAGAATCAATCTCCCTACATTATCGAACTGATGTGAGATAAGAGTTTGGTAAACATCGAGCTACGAAAGATACCTCATTATACATTTATTTATTAAGCTCTCCTTAGTTAGGTACAAACCAAAGTTGTTGGGCACTCAGTGAGGATTGTGCTCACAAAAATAATACATTGATCGGTATGCTACCGACCAAGCGATTGTACAAGTCCTGGATCTTGTTCAAACTTAGCTTAGCTTGACACAAGGTTTTAATTGTAGGACACCCAGTAAAAATCGTGCCCACAATACACACTTTGAATCTTTAAGTTTTGTATGGTACAAGGCCATAGTTATGGGGCTCACAGAGAAGATTTTGCATAAACAACTGTAAGTATCTCATTTATAACTACATATAAATATTACTTTAGATAACATATTTATTACAAAATAATGTATGAAATATTAGTCAGTTAAGTGCCATACGTGATGCACGCTTTGGGCGATCATGTCTGGAAAGAGACATGACTGGCTGAGCAGAAGATTATCCTGCAGTAGGTTGCCACTGCTTTCTGCGGTAGACTGGATGCCAGTCAAAGCTATATAACCCAATCTGTCCTATTATTTAACCCATAACTGGAGGGAAAAATGGATTAATACCTTTCCCAAAGGTATTTGTGCGTAAGTTAAAATGTTGATATAAAAGGATAGCGAAGTTTTGAAATTATGTCAAAAAATGAAAATAATAATTACAAATGCATAAAAATATGCTAAAAAAAAAGAAAAATACTAATTTTAAAATATTTCGTAATCTGACTTTAATAAATCAGTATACCATCCTGTACACGCATCAGAGATTGAACTTATATCATCCGGAATTCTTTGAATTCAACAAGTGATAGGTAAGAGCAACAGACGTGGGTGTATCACGCAGTAGCAGTCACCACTAGTAGTCTGCGTTAAGTTGATGATGAAGTACATGGTAACAATATTAGCCAAAAAAATAAATTAGACAGAATTTATTGAACACATTTCCGGTTATAGCATCCTTATCAGAGCTGAAATATTAAAATAGAATCAAGGCTTCTCCATCCATACACAGAAGCTTCACCCTCCAGACGTAGAAGCGAAACAGAAGAAATTATTTCAAGAGAGAAAGCGCGCAAAAAACAACTGTTACACACATAAATATATTGAAAATTAATGCCGTAATAACGGACTAATAAATTTCCGTATGGAAAATATAGGTAAAACCGGGAATTTATGTAATGCTCAACGAAAAAATGTGTTAACCCATTGATATTTGATATATATATATATATATATATATATATAGTAAAATTTCTATAAAAGGGAATTAATTTTTATTTATTAATGTGACAGATTTTTCCTTAACCGTTATTTTTAGTGGTTAATCTTATTTGAGTAGACGCTCTGTTTATTAAAGGTCTGTTCAAATGCGAACGTCCACTAAAATAAGCTTTAAGTTATATATATATATATATAAATGACTTTGAACCTTGTAACTTTTGCACTCCAGTGAATATATGTTTATATATTTTCTATTATATGCAAATATATATATTTTCTAAACATATACTGTTAAATATGAGAGACAATGAATGTCTATTGTGTCTAATCATGAGCCGTTCTAAACGTCGTATTTTGGCTTTAATTTCAGTTGAAAATAAAGACAAAAATTCTCCAACATTTGGATAATTTTTTATTAATTTAGTTCTAAGCTTTCGGCTCACATGAGCCATCTTCAGAGAGGTTATTAAGACGGTAACACAACAACATATAAACATATCTGTTTATATGTTTTCAATTATATATATATATATATATATATATATATATATATATATAATGAAATGGAAAATATGCAAACATATGAAATATGATAAAAATTATAAATCAGCAATAAACATTAACATATAAGAAATATTAACAAAGCAAAAACGTTGAATTCATTTTTTACTAAACGTTATTTTATCATTTAGTGGATACTTGTATTTGACTAGACGTTAAGTTTATTTATTGAACGTCTACTTCAATATGAGTAGCCACTGAAAATAACGTTTAAGATATATATATATATATATATATATATGGTGCAATCGATAAATTTTAACAGAGAAATTTACCAAAATTACACAAAAGTATCTTGAAATACTAAAGAGTAAATTTATTCAATAAAAACGCACTTGTCTTCAACCATAACTTCCAGATGACTTAAGAATCTCCTGCAACTCTTCTGGACGGTCTCCATGTTTAAGTTGGTGAATGTCGCCATAATCCTTGTCTTCAGTTCATCATTGGTGTTACAAGTTTGGTTGGTCTCTCGCTCACCTGCGCCTCAAACAAGCGGGTCACATGCTTGTGAGTTAGATGGTCAGATATAAGGACTGATGTGGACGCAGAAATTATCTTATAGCCAGAATCGGTGTCTTCTGCTCATGTGGCATGGCGCAGAGTCCCATTGCCAGAGAAATAGGGTCTTCCAACAGCCATCGTCTTGACCCATGACACAACTACCTTCAAGGCACTTGATGTGTGTTTCTGTGTTGAAACTGGGACCCTGTGGGAAGAGGGATGGTGGCATAGCTTCTTCACTAATTATCACTTCAAGCACCTTTGTAATCACCATTAGACTCATCCAACTCTTTCCGGATCCCCTACACTGTCCTCTGATTGACACCTAAACACTCTGAAAGGTTCGTATTAGAGCTTCCGGAGCGAATGCCAAGCAGTACAGAATGCCGTTTCCAAATTTATGGCCAAGGTAATTGCATTATAGTGCTTTTTTTCACGGGTAATGCCCAACTGACCCTACTATACTGTGCAGTCAACAAAATCAAAAACAATGTGCATGCGCAAAATTAAAAATATAAAATGGTGACAATTTATTCATCGCATTCAGTGTTTTATATATATATATATATATATATATATATATATATATATATATATTTTATATATGCATATATATTGTCCATGATATATATATATATATATATATATATATATATATATATATGCATATATAAAATATGTAAAAAAATCAAAAAAATCACGAATAAACATTAAAATATGCAAAGTATTAACAGACTGTAAAATGTTAATTTATTCTAATAAAATAAAATTATTTAATAATTCTATTTTAAAAAATTTAATCTTAAAGTAAAGCCTTACAAGTTTTACCTTATAATTTATATAAAATATACTCGCGTCCCAAGTGTCACCATGTGTCATAAAAACGCAATGTACATTTTAAACTACTAAGTCAAGAAGATAAAGTTTGCAAAGATTTTCAGTATTTAATTAAGATTTAATTAATAATAATCGAACTGAAATAAAAAAAAAAGTTAATCTTAAAATCAAGTGATATGTTCAAGCTGGTTCTTAATGAGACAAAACAATGAACAAGGATTATGTAAGTAAACAAAGGTATATCAAAGTTTTGCCTACCTGTTGTATTAGGTTCTACGTGAGAAGTAAGTGCGGCTTCGTTTGCAGTGTGTCTGTGAATGAACATCAAGTGAAGACACTGTTTTTATAGAGATGAATACACTATAGAGCCCCTCCCCTTCGTTCTACGGATACCAGCCACCAACCCCTCTCATTATCTTTCCTATTCTCCGAAATCTCTCCTCTTTTCTTTCTTTTTTCCCCCCACTACATCTCAGCATTTCTCTTTCCCCCCCCTCTCTCTCTCTTTTCATCTGATTCTTATTTAACTCCTACTCTTTCCCAGGCTCAACGATTTTAGCTAACCCTGTCACTGCTCCGTGACCTTTGATCCCTGGAGTTCTGAATCCCCCCCTAATCAAGCAGAAAGCGACAAGGGAAGTGAGGCTGCGGAAAAAGTGAAAGAGAAGAGAAAGAAGGTTAGAGAGAGAAGAAGAGAGAATCAAGGGGGGAGTAATAAAGAAAGAAAAAGAAAGAAAGAAAGAAAGAAAGAAAGAGAGAGAGAGAGAGAGAGAAAAGGAAATAAAATAATCTGGTTAATGATGGAACAGGTGAGTGAAAGAAAGAAAGAAAGAAAGAAAGAAAGAAAGAAAGAAGATAACTTGACTGAAAATATGGATGGAAAATTAAAAGGGAGAAAATATATGGATATCAGAAAAAAGAAAAAAGAAGGACGATGGATAAGAGAAGTAAAGACAAAGTCGGAAAAGAGTGAAAGAGAAGAAGTTAGGAAAAGGAAAAGGACAAACAGGAAGAGTGAGGGGAACAAAAGAAAGTTGACAAGAAGAATGAGAAACGGAAGAAAAGAAAAGAAAAGAAAAGAAGAGGTAGAAAGAAAAAAAGAAAGAAAGAAAGAAAGAAAGAAAGGAAGTACTGATTAACGGGTTGGAAGGATGAGGATGATCTGAACTAGTAAATAGAGAGAGAAAACCGTAAATGTTTAGAGAGTAAAAGGAGTGACAATACTAACAGAAACAGCAGTAGAGCGAAAGTGAAAGTAGGAGTGGGAGGACTCAGCTTGCTATAAAACGATGCACGCAGAAAAAAAATATTAAGAGAGAAAGAGAAAGGGAGAGAGATAAAAATGAGGGTGGGAAGAGTTGTTCGATGATAAACAACAACAAAAAAGGGAGAACGAAAACACTGCCTGAACACGTGATCCTACTAACAGGCCTCGCGATCCCACAGATCATCAGCGACCAATGTTTTGCCTTGTGTTACTACTCTGCCTTCTTCCACCGAGTCTCCTCCCCGCTTTGCTAGGTCCTCCTTCGCCTTTTTTTTTCCATCGCTCTCTTTCCCGCTTCGGCACGCTGGCCACAGTTACACGCCTTGCACAGTTACCCACCTTGCCTCCTGTGCTAACGAGGCCAAGCAAGCGAAGCTTACAAAGCTATGCAAACACCGCAGCCGAAATCAAAACAGTAGCAGAAGCAACATCAGTTGATGGTGCTGTTCTGTTACGCGTTGGTCATGGCTCTCCACAGCTTCTGGTTATTCATTAATTCATTATTCACTATGATCTTGGGAAAGAAAATAAGAAACCAGGTATAAAATTATGCGATAAAAAAAATGTATGACGAAAATTAACTGGAGTGCAAGAGTTACAAGGTTCAAATCCATATATATATATATATATATATATATATATATATATATAGGGTGTGATGGGTAAATTGTGACCATTTTATGTTTTTAATTTAGCGTATGGGCGTTGTTTTTTGTTTTTTATTTTTCATTTTCTTGAATGCACAGTATAGTAGGGTCAGTTGGGCACAGTCTGTAAGAAAGAAGAGCACCATGACGTAATTTCGCCATTAATTTTGGAAACAGCATACTGTACTGTTTGGCATTGGCACCGGATGATCCAGTACGGACTTTTCAGTGTGCTTGGGTGTCGATATTAGAAGAGTGCAAAGGGTTCAGCAAGAGTTGGATGAGTTTAATTGTGATTACGAATGGAGTGGTCACTAGTGACAGTGATGGTATACCTCCCTTCATCTTCCCACAGAGCCTCAGATTCAATACGGATGCCTAAATCAAGTGCCTTGAGGAGGTAGGAATACCCTGGTTTAAGAAGATGGCTTCTAAAAGGACCTATGTCTGGCAACAGGACCCTGCACCAGGCCAAATAAACAGGCGACGCCATTCATGTCTATCACATAATTTCTGCGACCATATCACCCCTTACATCTGGCTACCTAACTCCCCAGACTACATACCCTTGATTATTATTTGTGGGGTGTAGTTGAGCGAGAGACCAACATAACTCTTTATAACACTAAAGATGAATTGAATGCAAGGATTATGGCAACACTCACTAACTTAAACTAGAAGGCGGTCCAGAAGAGTTTTAGGAGATTCCGAAGTTGTCTGGCGGTCGTGGTTGAAGCCAATGGTAAATTTATTGAATGAACTTACTCTTTAGTATTTCCAGATGTTTTTATATAATATTTGTAAATTTATCTGTTAAAATGAAATGTCAGTGTTATTTTCATTCTGGCGTCATTTAGACGACAATGCATCTATCGCACCCTATATATATCGATCTGTATCATATGGCCAATAGGCAATTCTGTTCGTGTTTATTATTTTGCTGTTCCTATCTATCTATCTATCTATCTATCTATCTATCTATCTATGAGTTTGTTCATTATCTATCTATCTATCTATCTATCTATCTATCTATCTATCTATCTATGAGTCTGTTCATTATCTCTCTATCCATCCCTCTATCTATCTATCTATCTATCTATCTATCTATCTATCTATAAGTCTGTTCATTATCTATCTATCTATTTTATCTATCTATCTATTTATTATTTTGCTGTTCCTATCTATCTATCTATCTATCTATCTATCTATCTATCTATCTATCTATGAGTTTGTTCATTATCTATCTATCTATCTATCTATCTATCTATCTATCTATCTATCTATCTATGAGTCTGTTCATTATCTCTCTATCCATCCCTCTATCTATCTATCTATCTATCTATCTATCTATCTATCTATCTATCTATCTATAAGTCTGTTCATTATCTATCTATCTATCTATCTATCTATGAGTCTGTTCATTATCTATCTATCTATCTATCTATCTATCTATCTATCTATCTATCTATGAGTCTGTTCATTATTTATCTATCTATAAGTCCGTTCCGCCCACTCTCTTCCTAACGCTCTCTCTCTCTCTCTCTCTTTCTCTCTCTCTCCCCTTCAACCATGTGCTGGCAAACTACATCAGTAAGTTCGTAGCAAAACCTGTCGCAGTTTTAGCTAAATTTTGATGCGAAGTTTTAAATTCCTAACTAAAATAAATCTATTGACAAGGAGTAATTCTTGAAAAATAAATATTTATTCTATAAGATAAAAACGTTTGTATCCTTAAGGTGAAGATTTAGCTGTCATTTCTGTAAATATTAAGCTTTTTCAATAAATCCTCCACTCATTCTCTCTAAGAATTCTTTCTTTCTTTCTTTCTTTCTTTCTTTTTTCTTTCTTTTTTATCATGTCTACATCTTTGTCTTAGTGCATTTACATCTATCTATCTATCTATCTATCTATCTATCTATCTATCTATCTCATTCTGTTCTCTATCTATCTATCTATCTATCTATCTATCTATCTATCTATCACATTCTGTTCTCTATCTATCTATCTATCTATCTATCTATCTATCTATCTATCTATCTATCTATCTATCTATCTCAGTCTACTCATATCTATCTATCTATCTATCTATCTATCTATCTATCTATCTATCTATCTATGTCATCTGGCTTAACCTGAAATTTGGGATCAGTGATCGATTCTAGTTAGGCTAGAACATCGAATGTTTGTTTTTAAGGTAAGCATTCTGATCCTCATACAGCCCCTTGGATGGGTGACACGCAACAGTATTCGCACATTGTGTAAAATGTAAAATGCAATGATAATTGTACCTTTTTTATCGAAATATTTTCTCCACCGAATATCACTCTCAGTCACTTTTTATATATATATATATATATATATATATATATATATATATATATATATATCGATTTCTCAGATCAATTCAATCTGTTCATAACTCGTTGTTATTTTTTGATATTGACTCGGCTTACTTTAGTTATGTTCCTGAGCAAGGCCTCTGTTTGGGAGGTTGTGAGGAGCATGGAATTACCACTCAGTTGCTATTCTTCTCAGGTCCATCCTGATCCGGAGTGGCAGCACTTTTTAGGGTCCCAGCTATGGGCAAATAGTTAACCCCCAAACTGGGGTCAAAACACTATGAAAGTATAAAGATACTCTTTTATAGAAATATATGCATAAAAATAGACTTTTACAGAAAAATATACATTTTTGAAAGAAAAATATTACCAACAATACATTGTTGAAGGAAAAATTATTGCCATAGCATATTTTTGAAGGAAAAAATGATTCTCAGCAAAATATTTTTGAATACAAACCTAGAAGACGTTTTCAGTTTTCTAAGATAAAAAAGAATAAAAACAAAACATTTTCATTAAAATTTGACTAAATCAACTTTCTCATTTTAATCGAACATTAAAAAAACATATCTTAAACCCCCACCTTTTTTGGCATTAAATAACCCACACAGGTTGATATGCTGTTAAACATAAGTCAAACTCAAACTCAAACTCAAGGTTACTTTAGTCAGGCCAAATACTCACGAATAGGAAATACCATGTGAAGCTTCAGAACATCACATTAGTAGATGTCTGCAAGACTGCTAAATCATTGCTCCACGGGTGGTGCTGCAGTTTATAACCGTAGCTAAGTCTTATGTGTGATTTTCATATATGTGAATTAGAACAGAATGGGGTACAATAACGAATTATAAAGTGGCACTTGGTAACCTTAAAAAGATTATTGTCAGCTTCCTTAGTTGGGAACACTCCGGACGCCAGGTAATTACCCAGTTTTTTCCCGAATGAGAATTAATACCTGGGATTATCGTAAGGCTCCAGCTTAACTAATATTAATTTTTAAATCACTGGAAAGATTACAGAGAAGTAAAAAATGTTTTTCTCCAGAACTTTAATGAAAAAGGAACAGCTTCAACAAGAATTCGAAATCAGTTTTCTGATTCGTCTCCTTGATATCTTTTTGCAATTTTGCTAATTATATCTTAAAATTCTATGTCAGTGTAATTCTCATTTTGGCCCCATTTAGACGACAATTCATCCATCGCAGGCCGTATAGTTGTCAAAATGAAATGACAGTATTATTATAATTTTGGCTTCATTTAGACGAATTTTTTTTCTATCGCCGGCAATGCATCCATGCTCCCGCTTGCCGATTGAGCACTTAAGAGAGGAGTTATTTACATCTTTTACGCTGTGTTCTCTGGTTACCGTGTAGAACATCCGCTTAGAGCGGTTATAAGATAGAACACTCTCATTGCTGACGTTTTTACATTTCGTAAAATCATTAGATGCGATGAAATCTACTTTTATCTGAGGTCCGCTAATGGCCTCAAGGGTGAATCTCCGGCTAATATCAAATCATTTGGGTTTCAGTCCCGGCTTGAGGCAAACGTTTAATCTAACTGCACTGAAGGGCTGTGATACCGCCTGTCTGCGGATGGTTTATATATCTACTTAAATTTTCTTTTTCAATGCCTTCGTCAACAGAAAATAAAAAATTTAATAAACAAAAGTTATCTCTCTTATATTATACTTTAAATATGGCCCTCAAAATGTTTAATATTTACTTTTTTCAACTACTACGATTTTGCTTTCATTTTTAGGTTTCGGTATAAACCAAATTAAAATTATGCATTTAATAAAGGAAACACTTAACATCTCAGTTTTATACTTTATAACGACCTTAAACGACGCTAGTACAAAAAAAAAAAATTAAAATTTAATCCTGTCAGTTTTATGCACCTCATAATAGTGCAGGGCATGAAACTCCGAGTCGTGATTTAATTTTTATTTATATATATATATATATATATTAAAATTATAATGATCAGCTGATTACGCCAAGAAGTAAAGTTGGCTATAATATCATTTCCAGAACGAGAAATTTACTAAATGAAAGGTCTAAAATAATGTCCGGATGTAAGCACATTAGAACATGCATTTTGGGTTTGTACAAATTTGGATGAAAATATGCACAATGCTATTTCGCTTGACTGGAGTAGCTCCTCTCGTTATTTTAAAATTCCTCTTTTGCGTTTTGAAATTCATGTTGTGCTAAAGGGAGCGTCTGCTTTGGCCTAGTGCCAAAAATAACTGAACCCAACATATTTGAAAGAATCAGAAGTTTGAACAAAAGATAAAAGGGTTTCGTTTGTATTAATAAGTCTAATCCTATTTAGAAGAAATGCCATGAATTTGGTGCCTTGGAAATAATATTTATGTTTGAAAGTTTTGAGTAAAGCTTTTTCTTTTGAATGTGTGTTTAAGGGTTCAGTTTTTTATAGTCAAACGAAATGAATTTGTGAAGAAAGGACAATTCTAATGTCGCTATGAATGCGTGCAATTGTAATAGGTGAAAGTTTGTTCTGAATGTGAATGAAAGCGGATATACTATCTTTGTTCCGCTTTCTTTTTTGTTATCGATAACTAAATGAGAAAAAGGAGAGAATCAATTAGTGCAGTGTGAAAGACAGAGAGTAAGAAAGTTTGAAAAAATGACGGTCATCTGGGCTTGGCGTCAGTGAGAAGACTAGTAGCTCACTGCAATGTTCTTTCTTTGCTGTCAGTACATGATAAAGAACGAATGAGAGAGTAAAAAATTGCAGGTTTAGACGACCTGTGACTCTCAGAGGAGAAAATGAAAAATTACGCGTATTTATGCATTTGCGGAGAATAGAATCGGATCAAATTTTAGAATTTATCCCTTGTTCCTGATTTTCCATCGCTCCTTGTAAAATTTAGTGAACCAAATGTCTTACACACACAATATATATATATATATATATATATATATATATATATACAGAGAAAGAGAGAGAGAGAGAGAGAGAGAGAGAGAGAGAGAGAGAGGGTCATACGCAGAGAGTTTTGCTGTAACACACCTCATCGCTACGGTTAGACATTCAGTTTCTTCTAGCCAGTGTTAGAACCCGACCGAATTGACATAAGTCAACTGTTTGATGAGCTTCTAGAACACACACTTCTTAGGAAAACACTTGTTGAAAATATGCATATACTTAGACAAGAAAATAATAAACGAAAACTTAAAATTCTAGAAGCTATCTACATCAAACAGTTTAAACCTAACCTAAATAAAATAAATTTCGACATCTCTACTAACATACTTCAATGCCTATAATCGACGGGAGAGGTCATAGTTATTATACTTACCCCCTACACCATAGTAGCAGCAGTTCCCAGACCAATCCCTCATGCCACTATACACTCAATTGAACAATAAAAAACCACTACCACCATTCCTTCTCGGCCTACAGCCATGTGCGACACAAAAAATGGACCTGTCTAATTTTCTCTGTATAACTCCACTCTGTTAATAATAATTTAAATGTTCTATGTTCACTGAACATTAAATGTTCATCCTTTGATAATGGCTTATGTAAGCCGAAAGCTCAGACTTGATAAAAAAAATCAACAATTATTGCGATTTCTTGTCGTCTTTCCATGACAACACTATCAAGCTAATCAGATCATACGAACGGATCTTACACAAAATAAATAGGCAGAACTTGTCTATATTATTCAATGAAACCTGTATTAATGAAAAAATGCTGCCAAAATACACACAATATATATATATATATATATATATATATATAATACTTTTGCACAGTAATATATATATATATATATATACAAACATATACACAGATATATACATGAACTAGTATATACACATGTACAGCCACATATACGCACATCTATATATATATATATATATATACACGATTTTTTAACACTTGTTTTTAGCGACATGTGAATTTATCTGTTCATGCGTTAAATTGGAAGCCAGGTGTGAAAAACGCCTGTAAAAGCTGTATATTATACACATGTAAGATCGAATTCGTAAGATGACATGGACCTGAGATGTTTAAATAAGGTTAAAGCAAACACAGTCATATTCCAGTGCATAAATAAATAAATATAATTAAATATATACGCACGCAAATTCACCAGCAAAAAAAACAAAACAAAAAAAAACAATACGTATGCTATAAAAAATTCCACAAACCATCATGTGCAGAATAAAATTACATATATTGAACTACATATAGACACCTATAGAGATAAAGAGACACAGATGAATACAAGAACACTTACACAGAATCATTAGCACACATACATACGTTCATAAAGAAGAATATATATATCTATCTAATCTAAACTTATTTATAAATGAAACTTTGCCTCTGTGTGTGTGTGTGTGTTTGTGTGTGTGTGTGTGTGTCCGTTAACTATAGACTCCGAAACGGCTGAAACGATTTTCTTGAAAATTTACACAGTTGTACTATAAGCGTCTGCGAGTGTTCTTAGCTAGATTTTGTGTCGAGGTACCCCCGAAAAATATTGAAAATCTATAATCGAAAAAATCGGGTTATAGAAGGAGCGGTCCGATTTTAATCACATTTGATACACTCATAGACAAAGACATAAGAAACGGTTTTCAGTTCTTACAATAGTGCAGAACATTTGGTATCGATATCAGGAAATCAAAATTTGACTTACATCCATTTATTTTTCTTTAAGTCTATGGTTTCACTTTAACTGGAAATAATTATTGCTTTTTAGTCTTTCATGCCAACGTCCAAAGAGTCTAAGATCCAGGACCATGGATTAGTTTTAAAGCTGTCCTTACACCCGAGCAACGCCGGGCTATACTGCTGTATATATATATATATATATGCAAACATATAGATATATACAAATACGAATACATATATATACATATACATGGACATACAAGCATATATACACACAAATACACATACACATAGATACACACACATATACATATCTATATATATAAATACATATATATATAAAGATTTAGGCGCACATATATAAAGATTTAGGCACACACACACACACACACACACACACATATATATATATATATATATATATATATATATATATATATGCATATATATATATATATATACGCACATACATACATACAAATAAAAATACATATATATACATATACACGGAGATACAAGCATATATACACACAAATGCACATACACATAGATATACATATATATATATATATATATATATATATATAATGCACGTATACACATGTATACACATATATATACATATAGAAGTATATATATATATATATATATATAAATAAATATAAATACACACACACACACACACACACACACATATATATATATATATATATATATATATATATATCCGAGTGGGTACAGAACGAAGAATTCTTTCAACGTTCAAAACATTAATTTCAAACAGTGCTCGATATATAATATACTATATAGAGCTGTGGATATTTATTACAAATTATACTTTAGAACATGTACATATTTTCTCTATATATAATCGCGACGAAGGCACGTTCGTTTCGGCATTGGGTCCCCAATGCCTCATTCGTCGCGATTATATATAGAGAAATTATGTACTTGTTCTAAAGTATACTCTTTAATATATATATATATATATATACATATATATATATATGTACAGATTAATGCACATATATATAGACACATATATATATACGTACACATTCCCATACAAATGTAAAGCAATATATTAATATACCTACTAGTACATAAACCCTCATGCGCATCTATATACATCCATTTATACGTAGACAAACCCATATATATATATATATATATATATATATATTCAAATATGAACGCAGGTTAAAACCAACAGAAAAATATATAGAAACAGTTAAATGCTAGTACTAATAAGAAATTTAGATACGATCCGAAAATGATGTCTAAATAATCATAGTCATAAAATATTAATTTGACAAGCTGTGCTATAATACAAACTTATTAAATATTAACCAGATGGTATATGCTAGATTAAAAACTATCAAATATTAACAGGGTAATCTATGTTAGATTAGATACCACATTACTGAACAACTTGACAGTCTATGTTGGATTAAATACCTCATAACTATACAACTTGACAGTCGATGTCTGATTAAATATCTTATAACTATATAACCTGACAGTCTACGTTAAATTAAATACCTAGCAAATATTAATTTGACAATCTGTGTCAAAAATGCGATGATTTAATTGTCGGTATTTTATATTAAAAACAGGAAGAAAAGAGTTAAACACACACACACACACACACACACACACACACACACACACACACACACATATATATATATATTTATTTATTTATTTAGAAATTATAACATGGATATATTATAATATCACGACAATGGTAGCTATTTTGTTTCGACACTTCTTGTGTATTGTGAGGTGATGTCGTTTATTTTAAATTGAATGGTTTTAAAAGGTTAAAAACAAGCAAAACCCCTTTAATCAGGGAGGCATTATTGTATGTACAATGTGGACTAATCAGAGTAAAGCAACTTCTAATTTGGAGAATATGTGGGCAGACTTAAAAATAATCTTGGGGGGCATTAGTATTAATATTTGATTAAATTGAGATCAGCATTATTAATTAAGTATGATATCTACTTTAAAATTGTTGCTAAAGTTTTAAAAGATTTCTAAGTTTAACAATTTATTAGATTTAGAAAGTTATTCATATATTAAACGAGGAAAAGAAAGAACGCACACATAAATAAACCTACAAACATTCACACAGGAAAAATTGACGAGTATATTCACAAATACTTGCAAATAGACACATATACAGATTAATATACCCACGCATATATACATATCCAAATTACAAAATTTAGCTTTTATCGATTTGTCAATTTGTCTGTTAAATTTTAAAGCTTTATTTGTACACAAACTAAATTGCTACATATTGGATACAGTCAAGGCGAATTCATAACGTGACCAGCCTTGAATGAATGAGGCCGGGACAGATATAATCATATTTCAATGCATGAACATATAAAAAGAATTAGATATATACTTACGCAAATACACAAGCTAAAATTAAATGCGTATGCATGTGCAAAACGTCACACATATACATATATATACTAAGTAACACAACGTTCATATGAAGTTATGCCTGTGTGAGCCCCAGTTGTCTAGTTTGCGTGTGCGTGTGTCTCTGCGCACGTCAATGGATGTACAAGTGTTAATTTATGTCTGTGTTTGTATAAAATGCGTCACGACAGCAAATATTCTTTCCAATGTTCATCCCACCGTCACAAAAATTCATCAATAAACGCATTTCTAAATGTATCCAGTATTTTAAATAAAAATTTAAAACAATTTGTTTGACGATCGAAAAAGCGTGAAACCCAGGACAACAAACTTACACCTATCTATCTATCTATCTATCTATCTATCTATCTATCTATCTATCTATCTATCTTAGTGTATATATATATATACACCGACATATGTATAAATATTTATATACATTTATATATACACACATATATACAAATATACATACATACACACACATACACATATACACATACAAACAAATACATACGTATATATATATATATATATATACACACATATACACATACATATACACATACATACGCAAACATACATATATACAGATATAGACATGCATACATGGAGATCTGAACATACATACATACAACTATGAATATATATATATATATATATACATATATATACATATACACACATACATACATATATATATATATACATACATATATATATATATATACATATACCCATACAAAAGCATACAGACATACATGTAAGACATACACACACAAGTAAATGCATACAAATAGATACCAATCAGTAAGTAAAGCAAATATCAATATGTGTACTAGTACAAAATGTACACTTATATATATATATATATATATATATATATATATATATATATATATATACAATAATATTTAGACATTAATTTGCCTATATTTGTTGGGTACCTTCATCCGACTCAGACGCTCCAACGAATTCTACCCCAGGTACACAATCCAGCACATATCAACACAATAACACTTGGAAAGCACCAAACCCAACACTGAACTCCAACCTAAATAGCCATGAGGCATCAAAATCGACATCGATTGTCACGCTAATACAAGGCAGAGCCCAAACCGGTCCAGATCATCCGGCCAAAGCCCAATACGTTTCCTCATTGCACCGACTGTCAAACCAACAACTAATAACCATGATATCACGCCCCACACAGTTTTCTAACTATTTATAATTCCCCGACCCCGCGAAAACCGATGCCGGGTAGAACACCACATAACCATACAACCCGCCCGTACCCAGTAAAGATCAACCAGAGCGCACAACCCGAATAAAAACATCCATCAAAAAGGCAGTTAAAGATATTTTTCTTAATTTTTCAATATTACAACCCGGATTTTAATGTAAATGCTGAACTATGTTTTCACTGAACAGTAAGCTCATTCCTCTGGTTTAACAGTTTAATCTTGTCTCTAAATTTGATAATTTCTAATTTTTCGTTGAGATATAGATAGCAAGGTGTACGGAGGGAGTTACAAGTTCGGGTCTTTGTAAGGATTTTCTATTCAACAGTGGGTGTTTTGTCTTTTTCCTTTAAAGACCAATAGTATTTAGATAATGAAGTGCTATATTTATAAGAATTATTATTGAAAGACAATGTGTGTTGATACCAGCGAGTTTTGAACGGGTTTTTGGTAGAACCGATAAACACTTTTACCGTATTAGGATTTTTAATTGTGGTGACGGTACAAAGATAAACTATGGCGTTAACTAGACAGTTATTATGCAAAGGGCAATCTTTAGGATATCTACAATTACACTCGCTGGTATTAGTTCCTTTGTCCCTGGTGCGATCTATTTAATTATTGTAATATACCATGTTTTTTGTTTCATAGTACTTGTTGAGAATTTTGTTGTTTTTTAATAATTTTTTCTAGATTATCCGTGCAACTGTATCTTAACTTGGATGTATTATTATTGAATATTTTGCTAAGAAAATTAGTTTTTGGAAAGTGTTTGCTGATTACGTTTAAGAATTTATGTCTCAATTTAGTTTTAACCATCATATTGTAGGGAAGGGTTAACCATATGATTCTTCTAGATCTTCAGTAAGTTCATTTCTCATATATATATATATATATATATATATGGAAAAACATATACACATACATGGATGTGCTCTGGATATCCACTCGGAACGACAAATCGGGGAGGTGGGTTCGAATTCCAGTTGAATTCATGGGTTTCACTTATGCACAAAGATCCTTGGGTAAGGTATTAATCAGTCTCTTTTCTCCAGTTATGAGTTAAATAATAGGACAAATTGGGTCCTATAGCCTTGGCTGGCAATCAGTCTACCGCAAAAAGCAATGACAACCTACGGCAGAATAATCTTCTAACCAGTCAGTCATGTCTCTTTCGAGACATGATTGCTCAAAGCGTGTATCACTGACTAAATATAATAGTTGGAAACACGATTAAGGCTTCTAATGGGCATAAAGTGGGGGATAAGTTTTATATTGTTATGAAGTAATAAATTGATCCCCCCACTAATGATTACATAATAATATAATACATCTATTTCCCCTCCATCTATGAGTTAAATAACAGGACTGATTGGGCTCTATAGCTTTGGCTGGCAACCCTGTCTACCGCAGAAAGCAATGGTAACATACTGCAGGATAATTTTCTGCCCAGTCAGTCATGTCTCTTTCGAGACATGATCGCCCAAAGCGTGTAACATGTATAGCACTTAACTGATTGACTGATATACAAACAGTTAAACGCCGGTACTAATCAGAAATTCAGAAACCATGAAAAATGATGCCTCAAGAATCATAATCATTAGATATTTATTTGATAATCTGTGTTATAATAAAATCTTACTAAATATTAACCAGATGGTGAATGCTAGATTAAAAAATTATCAAATAATAACAGGATAATCTATGTTCGATTAAATACCTCATAACTATATAACTTGACAGTCTATGTTAGTTTAAATATCCCATAACTATAAAACTTGAGAGTCTATGTTAAATTAAATACTAAGCAAATTTAAATATGATAATATATGCCAAATCAAATATACAGCAAATATTAATTTGACAATCTATGTCAAATGAAATACGCAACAAATAAGATTAAAGAACAATTTACATCAGTGAAAATAGTATACATGTATACATAATATTACAACCCATATTGTAAAATAAAAAGTGAACTATATTTACAGTTAACAGTAAATTCATTTCTCTGGTTTAGTAGGTTAACTTTGTCCTTAAAAATGATTTCTAACTTCTCATTAAGACAAAGATAACAACGTACACGGAGGAAATGACAGGTTCAAGTCCTTGGAAGTACTTTTTATTTAACAATAGGGGTTTAGTTTTTTTCTTTTAAACACAAAAAGTACTTGGATCATTAAGTTGGATATTTATAAGAACTATTATCGAAAGATAGAACGTGCAACTACCAGAGGATTTTGAACGGGTTTTTAGTAGGCCCTATATAAAACGTTTTAATATCAGCATTTTCAAGAGTAGAGATAGTGCAAAGATAAATAAGGGAACTAGCTAAGCTGTTATTATGCAGTGGACAATCATTTGAATTCCTATAATTGCATCTGTTGCTATTAGTTTTATTATATTTGGTATCATCTATCTCAGCATTGAAATGCATCGAGTTTTTTGTATTTGTTTTAATCGTATCACCCCGAGCAAGGCAGTAATGCCACTGATGTGTAGGGCGCCACATAAGAATAAAAAGATTAAGTAGAAGAGAGTGAAGAGGAAGACGAACCAGTTAGAAAGGAGCAAGAGAAGGATGGGAATACAGGTGTGATGACAGTTGCAAATATTATGTAATATCGGTCCATCTATATGTCAGTAAATGTTGGGTAAAAATATGGGAAATCCCAGGCTTCAAAAAGTGATTTTTTCAAGTGGATTGGCTTTCCTTTTTAGAAAATTGACTTTATCCTTTTAAGTAATAATTTGTCTTTTTACCGGATTAAGCGAAATTGACACCCTCCTTCTTTTTATTCTACCTCCCTCACACACACACACACGCCCACATTTTTAAAAAATCATATCACCCCGAGCAAGGCAGTAATGCCACTGATGTGTAGGGCGCCACATAAGAATAAAAAGATTAAGTAGAAGAGAGTGAAGAGGAAGACGAACCAGTTAGAAAGGAGCAAGAGAAGGATGGGAATACAGGTGTGATGACAGTTGCAAATATTATGTAATATCGGTCCATCTATATGTCAGTAAATGTTGGGTAAAAATATGGGAAATCCCAGGCTTCAAAAAGTGATTTTTTTAAGAGGATTGGCTTTCCTTTTTAGAAAATTGACTTTATCCTTTTAAGTAATAATTTGTCTTTTTACCGGATTAAGCGAAATTGACACCCTCCTTCTTTTTATTCTACCTCCCTCTCACACACACACGCGCCCACATTTTTAAAAAATCATATCATCCCGAGCAAGGCAGTAACGCCACTGATGTGCAGGGGCCTGCATAAGAGCTAAAAGATTAGGTAGAAGAGAGTGAAGAGAAAGAGGAAACAGTTGGAAAGGAGCAAGAGAAGGAAGAGAATACAGGTGTGATGACAGTTGCAAAGTTGGAGAGAAAGGAAAGGATATACAGGGTGGTGAAAGAACTAGAGTCAAGTGGTTAATATATGAGTATTGACATTGCATTTAATTCCTGGAGGGTGTAGCCGTCAGGAAAGCAAGAACATGGGAGCGAATTCCACAGGCGGGAAGTGCGAGAGAAGAAGCTGCAGGAGTAGGATTGTCGTCTGCATTTGGTTACTCTAACTGAATGGGTGGGACCCAGTTGCCAATCTGGTTGCACGAGTAAACACCTGTTGCAGAGGCACCAGTGACTCTAGTTCGTTGAAGCAGAAGCCATGAAAGTATTTATAGAACAGACAAAGAGAGGCCACATCTCGTATTTTGTATTTTTATACTTGATGATGACTTTTTTATTTTGTTTTTAATTATATTTTCGAGATTATCCGTATAACAGTAGCTTAACCTAAGTGTATTATTATTGAATATTTTACTTAGAGGATTAGATTTAGGAAAGTGTTTATTGATAAGTTTAAGAATTTTTGTCCCAATTTAGTTTTAACCATCATATTTTTATACGTGCTCAATACAACAAATATTGTAAAGCATAATATAATTCTAAAACAAAAAAGAAGAAGAAAAGAAATAAATAAAACATTTTAGATCTAACTTAAAGGGACCGTTGATAATAATTATACTAATATTTTTTTTCGATTCAAAAATCATATTTTTCTAATTTTCAAAATCTTATTTTTAATATCCATTTATTTATTAAAATTTTGTAAAAATTCATTTTTTATTTTTTATAAAATCTATTATATTACTATTATATTCTAATAAATTTTTTAATATCATAATACAATCTTTTAAATATCTATTTAATTATTAAAAGCTTAAATATCAATTTAATTATTTTAATAACCATTTAAATATTATTCTTATAAATCAAAATTATTGGATATATGCAAGTTAATAAACATTTTTATTTTTTATTTTTTAAGAAGAACTTTTTAAACATATTCTAATGTGAACATTTTGCAATGTTTACATATGACATTTATTTCATTACGTTTATTTGATAGATTTTTATTCTTAAGAAATGTAATAATATATAGTTTTTCATACAGATACAAGAGGCATGGGTCGTTTAAAGAGTTATTCTGGTTTTTTTTTAGATTTTATATTCTAATGTGGGTGTTTTATTTTTTTCTTTTAGATACCAATAATGTTTTGATAAGGATCTTTTATTTCTGAACTTATTATTAAATCAAGACGTGTCTTGATAAAATCGTTTTCTCAGAGATTTTTAGGTATTTCTCACATAAACCTCTACATTATTAGGGTTTTCCACAAAATAAATATTACATTGATAGACATTTGATTCTGTAAGGCACGTGTTTTCCACTGGACACTCTCTAGGGTTTCTAAAATTACGTTTGTTATTGTCCAGTTTGTTAATCTCAGTTATTGGCTTATTTTTATTTTCAATTAGGTTTAAATGTTTATTTAAAATATTATTATTATGATTTTTTATAATTTTTTCCAGATTATCCATACAACTATAGCTTAATTTAATCGTGTTTTTATTGACAATCTTACTTCATGAATTATTCTTCAGAAAGAAGATCAAAGCGAGAAAAGCGAGAATTTTTTTCCCAATTTACTGCTAATCATTTAGTTGAAAGGGGTGTATACTAAATGTTGTGGAACCTCCCCTTTTCCTATGATAATGAACTCGACTTGAGCATACATATACTCCTGCCATAATGAGATCCGTCAGTTGCAGTACGAGTAACGGGACTGATCCGTAAGATACCGAACCATACCGAAGTTACCCAGAGAATACCGCGTCAGTAGTCATAGTAGCTCTGAGCTCCACTCAGCCAGAATTGTATTACACGGGCATACTAATTTCAGCACGGCTTCTTTTCAAAGACGTGCATATATATATATATATATATATATATATATATATATATATATATATATATATATTCCTTACTGATCGTATTCCTGGATTACTAACCTGCGTTCCAGTTGTATCTTTACGCTTAATATGACCTATTTTTCTATCTCAAGTACCTGTGTTGTTCATTATTTTGTGTGGATCCTCACCCCAAATCCACAAATAAGAATCCACTAAATGAGATTTTTATTCCTATTTTTTCATCGGGGGCTGATGTTTTTTCTTTTACTTATCTAATATTTGGGTTTTATATTCACTATTTTTTAAGGCAATATTATAAAAATGACTATGCTTATAACTACCGATGTAACAAATTGGTTTCGTAATATGAAGGAGTTATGTGAGTTGTGGTGTAGGGGATATCCGCTCGGAACGAGAAGCCGGGGAGCCGAGTTCAAATTCCAGTTGAATACGTTGCATTCACTTACGCGCAAATACCCTTGGGAAAGGTATTAATCCGTCTAATCCTTCCAGTTATGGGTTAAATAATAGGACAGATTGGGTTCTATAGCCTTCGTCGGCAACCAGTCTACCGCAGAAAGCAATGGCAACCTACTGCGTGATAATCTTCTGCCCAGTCGGTCATGTCACTTTCGAGACATGATCGCCCAAGCGTGTATCACGTATGGCATTTAACTAACTGAATATGAAGGAAAGAAAAAACAACGACAATATGTGTGCGTATGCTTCTGTGTGAGTGTTCTTGTATTCATCTGTGTGTATTTATGTCTATAGATGTCTATAGGTTGTTCAGTGTATGTGGTTTTATTCTGTATATGGTCTTTTGTGGAATTTTTAATCGCGTACGTATTCTGTTTTTTTTTTTTTGCTTGTGAATCTGCGTGCGTATATATTTAATTATATTTATTTGTTTATACACTGGAATATGACTTTGTCTTGATCTTATTGAAATTTCTCAGGCTCACGCCATCTTACGAATTCGGTCTTCCATGTATCCAATATTTTGCGTTTACAGACGTTGTCCAAACCTGGCTTAGAATTTAACGGACATAAAAACAAGAGTTAAAAAATTGTGTGTGTATATATATATATATATATATATATATATATATATATATATAATTACGCTCTCACACCCTGATTGAGCACTCTAGAAGAAAGGTAGACTTTGAAAAACAGTAGCCACTCTAGCGTGTACGCATCGCTCATTCAGTAAAAAGGAATTGGAGCCGACTAGCTATTGGGCGCGTAATATGATATGCGCTAAAAAGACTGCCTTTTTCCACCGAACGCTCCGTGTCTCAGGTCGCTGACTGACTCCAAATCGGTCGGGTTTCGAGCTGGATTACGTAGCAATCGGAGTCTAACCGTACTGATGAGCTGTGATACAGCGCGACAGATCTGTCTGCGGGTGACAACAATTCATATGTATATGCGTATATATGCCTGTACACGTGTATATACAAGTTTATGTATGTATATATGTTTGCCCATATGTGTGTGTCTATCTCTTTTCTCCCGTTTGTTATTTGAATAACATTACAATAACCTAAATCTAATGTTTTGTTAATGTTAGAATTTAAAATTCGTAGTCTCTAACATTAAATTATAATAAATATATAATTTTTGTTGTGGAGGGGGAAATAAATTTTAATTTCTATTCTAAAGGGAAACTAATATTCGATTACACAGAGATCCGAAGGCGAATTGGCATGGCGAAGGAAGCATTCCAGAAGTTGAGTTAAGTATTAAAAAACGGGACAATTTCTCTAGAAACTAGGAAGAGAGTACTGCATTGCTATGTGCTGTTCGTCCTTCAATATGGCAGGGAATGCTGGACAATACCATCAAAGATGAAGGAAAAACTTAAAGCAACTGAAATGTGGTTCTACAGAAGGATGCTGCGAATATCATGGATCGAGCATGTGAGCAATGATGAGGTCTTGGAAATGATGGAAACAAAAAGGAAATAAATACTCAGTATCAGGAAGAGACAGCTGAAGTTCCTGGGACGCGCAATGAGGAAGGGGGGCTTGGAGAATCTGATACTAACAGGCCATATAGAGGGAAAAAGAGACACGGGAAAGCAACGGATAGCATATTTGAAGGACCTAATCAGGTGGATGTCGGAACGAGGATTGCATGGCTCAGAGCCACCAAGGATAGGGAAACGTGGAAAGCCATGATCGCCTACGTCCTGAAAGGACAGGGCACATAGAAGAAGAATATCGATTTCTATTTTACTCTAATATTAATATAAATTCCCCAATAGATTATTTTTAGAGTCTGTTCTTATGTTGCTAAAATGAGAAATTACTTGTATTTTGATTGGTCACCACGGGCTATGTAACAATGTCTCCCTGATTTAGAGAGTTTGGCTAGTTTGAACTTTTTAAAGCTCTTCAACTTGAAATCAGCACCATTACTTCATAAGACACAAGTAGTATCGAAACGATATCGCTACTTTTGTAGTATTATCAAATATTTATGTTATAAAACTTAAAAAATATTATTCATCCTATTTTGTATTGAGCACTTTTTAAGAATAGTGTTTTTTGCATACGGAATTTTATTTCATTTATACCTACCTTATACCTGAATATATGTATATATATATATATATATATATATAAGTGTGTGTGTGTGTGTGTGTGTGTGTGTGTGTGTACCCTCTCACACTCCAGACTTAGTCCCTATGGAGGAATGGCAGAAAAAACAGTAGCTACTCACGCAGTTATGCATCGTTCATTTAGTAATAAATTTGAACACTCTCGACTACTGGCCTGTGTTTACATTGTATTTGACATGCTAAAGTCCGCCTTCTTTCACCGAGGGCCCATAGCTCAGAGGTAGGATCGCCGACTGATGTCAATTCGGTCGGGTTTTAATCCTGGCTAGAAGCAATAGGATATATATATATATATATATATATATATATATATATTATTTACATTTGTTTGAGATTCAGACGGAATTTTTTTAAAAATTGAGAAGATATATTATTACTATTTAATCTATTGGAACTGGTGGTTTTATCTAATTCTCCAACTTCATAAATAAATTAATTTTTAGTTCAGTCTACAACTTATTAATGAGGAGCAACCGTTTTTGCTCACCATATAAGAATAAATCGATTTTGTAAACATGTTTATGAGTTTATTACAAGAGAAGCGAAGAAAAACCTATCATCATTTTAAGAAGGAAACGCTGCTTTAAAAACAATGACACCTGTAAAACAGCGATCGATTCATTTTGCAAAATAAATCAATTTTACTGCTTACTTTCATTAACTAAAAAATATTATTATTTTATATCAAAATTATTTTTATTTTTATTTCTATTTATTTTTCAGTACTTGACATTTTCTGATTAGTGATTAGTAAAAATACAAGTGAATTTAACTAAAAATTTTAAATGTTTTTTGTGTGTCCTGGGTATGACGATAAACTACATCTGGCAGCTAGGTGTCTGATCCGGAGGTTTTGAGGAGAGTAGAACGACTTCTTAATTGCTTTTGTTCCCAGGTTAATCTTGCCTCGGGGTGTTAGCACTTGTCAGGGTCCCAGCTATGGCCAAATAGTGAATTCCCCCCAAACAAAAGCAGAACGCTATGAAAGTTTACAAATATATTTTTAATTTTTTTTATAATCATATCTATTCTTCTAAAATATGTCAGAATAACTTTGTAGAAACAACAGTTGCCATAAAGTGAGGGATCAGTTTATATAATGATTGTCAAATAGAATTGATCCCTAACTTTATATACTAGTTATAATTTTTATCTGTTGAAATATGAGTTTGTCATATTTCTTAATTTCAGTTTATGAAACTATTTAGATGTCATAGAAAATAGAAAATAATTGCCTTATAAAAGGTTGAGGCGGCCCGAGGCTGCAGCCTATACTAGCCTAATGAATTCAAGTATAAACTCGACAAATTTTTACCTAAAGATTATAACATATGATAGTCGTTCCAAAAGGTTTTAAGCTTCAGCCAGAAGGATTTGGAGAAACAAGGCAGTTCTTTACTATTTTTCAATATGGCCCCTCTTGACATGAATGTGTAAGCCTATTTTCAGATGGCTAGTATTAATTTTAAGTGATTTTCAAGATAAGAGATTTCTCTAAAATTGAAGAATATAATTATTTTTGTCGGGAAAAGTAGCCGAAATGTTAACAAAGGGAAAATACAGATACAAGGATTCACTGGATGCAAAATCCTTTTGTTGAGAGAATCCCAGTCGTAACATCTGTCAATGGGGTTTGATGATGTGTGAGTCTAGGTCAAAATACGACCTTGAGAATTTCTTGATTACTGATTACCAAACAATAACAGGAAGTGAGGTTTTTTCTCTTTCCTGTAAGTTTAAATGTTAAATGATATTATTTACATGTCAAGATATTAAGTCATATATATAGGTAGGAGGAAATAGAAAACCCATTACCTAACTTTACCACCCAGTTGGAGTGCTTATTTTAACAAAATCAGAATGAACAGACAAATTTAGTCAGGCGACTAAAGATGAGATTAGAGTCGGTTCCCGAAGCTTAGATGAGGTTTGAATGCAGTCGGCCTGAAAAAACTCACCTACTGCTAGAAGTAAGAAGAAGACGATCAGAGAGAGATATTGCCAAATTCAACAAACTGATCGTCCCCTAGAAATGATATAACACTAATATTCTACTTGATTCCCACCAACTGATATTTCTTTTCCGTCGCTTATTTTGACTTGCTTGTAATCTTGTAATTATTCGATATCTATAAATATATATAAATCTACACCGTGTCGTTGCGATTTTGATTCTGGTTTTTATCACATAATAATCCCTCGCAAGTCTGGTCCATCATCATCAAGTGGTAATAAACGGTCCTGTTTTGGCTAATCTGAAATCAACAACACAGCGTAGACAGAATTGGTCAAAGGTCAGGGAGGTTGACTGAACGCTCTAGGAGTCGTGGTATAAATGCACTTGGTCCAATGAGGCTTAAGCATTTCAATCCCCTCACGGTAAAATGTCGACCAAAAACTCCTCCACATCACATATGATCTCTTCATTGTTTCTAAAATACTATCACGCAGGAGAGATTGAAGTTTAGGAGAGAGGAAGACGTCAGATAGAGCTAAGTCTGGTGAGTAAGGAGGATGGGGTAGCAATTCAAAGCCACAGTTGACTGTTTCAACTCCTGCAGATGTGTGAACAGGCGCGTTATCCAGTGGTTAAGTTCGATTTCGGCGCCATCCATTTGTAGGCAGGTGAAAGCCATTTTTGTAATTACTTCTTATTGCCATTTTGTTAGAAAGAACATAAAACCGCGATAGTTAAGTTCTGTGAGGTTAATTGAGGGTTTTATAAGAACCACGAGGAAAGAAAGTTAGACATACTGGAAAGACCTTAGGTAATTTTCTTTGTTTTTTATTTTCTCGTTTTCTCGTTTTGTTGTTTTGTTTTTTTGGGTTTTTTTTTAAGCAGATTTAAAATGATATGCACTGTAATTAATGGCAGATTTCTGTGCCCAATTATAGTATTTTGGGGATTTAGGAATTCCATATGTAATGGAAACGCGTACAGGAGTTTACATGGTATGCGAAGGTCATTAATCCGGTGTTAATTTGAATATTGGGGCGCGGTTACCGCCTAGCATCATGGGTCGTGCATCAGGTATCTGTGGGTGTAGTACGATTCAAAGGAACATAGAAGAGACATAAGAAACAAACTTTTTCGACATCGTGGAATGTTCTGATGTATGTGTCCTTGAAAAGAAAAGAAGAAAAGCAAAAGAACAGAAAAAATATGAACTTTTAAGGATTGTACAAATTTTCTGTGTGAGTTCTTCAAAAAAAAAAAAAAAGAAAAAAGGCAAACTTTTCAGATATTACAGAACTCTCTGACATTGTGTTAAAAATAGAGAGGAAAAGGGACGGAAAAAAAAAGTAACAACAGAGAAAAAATAAGAACTCTTTCACTTTTCTCTTCCAGTGCATTATGCGTTTTTTTTTTTTTTGTTTTTTTTTTATTTAAAATTTTTCTTCAGGTTACCACAAAGGAGGATCGATGCTGCAAAAGTCGACAACAAATTTACTAAAGAAGAAAAGAAAAAGATGAAAAGAGGTAATGGATAAAGTAAATCAGTCATTTAATGGCCGGTACGTGGGTTGTGATTAGCGCTGGAATGAACGAATAAAAGACTGAAAAAAAAAAGAAAAAAGAAAGAGTAAAGGAACAAAAGGGAACGATGAAAAAGAAATAAAGTTAATGTTCAACTGAAAAGGTGAAGAATAATGCGTAGCAGACGGATTCTATGAGTCAGTTATGATGTGGTTATAAGTTATGTAATCACACGTCCCGAAATGGAATTTTTTTAAGTGTGGTTTACATGTGGCGTAAGGCCAAAGTTATGGAGTACCTGGTAAGGTTTGGTCACTCCTCAGCTGTAATTGTTCTGGCGCTCCTCATTCCTGTACGTCTCTCACTATGTGTAGACAGGTAACCTACGTTGTGGAAGTTAAAGGAAAAAACGAAAGGAAAAAAAATAAAAGGAAACATTTATGCAAATCACGCTGTATCCTGATTCATTGTTATGCCTAAGTTAGGACATTAATTAGAGTTTACATCAAGATAATTAATAAGTCAGAAATACATGCGTACAATGTGAAAAGAAAATGATGTTACCTTTGATATTTTTGTTATTATCCTTGTACTAGCAGTATAGCCCGGCGTTGCTCGGGTGTAATGAAAGCTTTTATATATATATATCAATTTTCTGCACTATTGTAAGAACTGCAACCTTGAAATTTCTAGATATCGTTTCTTATGTCTTTGGCTATGAGTGTATCAAATTTGATTAAAATCAGACCACTCCTTCTATAACCCGATTTTTTCGATTATCGATTTTCTATATTTATCGGGGTACCTCGACACAAAACCTAGCTAAAAACACTCGCAGATGCTTATAGTAAAACTGTGTCAATTTTCAAGAAAATCGTTTCAGCTGTTTCGGAGTCTATAGTTAACGGACACACACACACACACACACACACACACACACACACACACACACACACATACACGCAACACACACACACAAACAAAGTTCCATTTCTAAATAAGTTTAGATGCGTTGTTCTCTATCAATTGCTGATTGTTTCTTTTATGTTATATTATGTAAATGCATTGTACAATTGACGTGATTGTGTGTCGGAAGGTGATGTTCGACAGAGGAAATGCACTTAAAATGTTCATAGATTAACATTTTGAAAAATTGTATTGAAGCTGATAAATAATTTCGTGAAGAAGTGTATTTTTATGAAACAGCAAAAAATATGCAAACTGGTAGCAACAGAAAAAAATCATTGTTTTGATATATATTTGATTGTTGTCAAAGTTAAAAATGCGGGAAAAATTCCTCGTGTCAGGAAAATATGTGATTTCTTTAAAACCATCGTAGCCTTGAAAGTATGTAAAGAATGTGTCAAAATATGACGTCGTCGCTTATGTAAGAAATGTAAATTAGTAGAAGTTGAGGCAATTCGTGAGCATTTTGAGATCGGAACCCAGACCGAGAAAGACACAGGGAAAACTGTGGCCGAGCGCAGCCTCTGGCCACCTCGATGCGTGTGTGCTGATACATTCAACTCTACCTTCTACACTACCCAACGTCACCTGAAGAGCAAATGAAAGATAGATTGTCTACATTTGTTTAAATATGCGTGTTGCTGTCGTCCTTTTATTGAGCGAGAATATCGTCATTTTATCAAGGAGAAAAATCAAGAGATTTCATAAGTACGAAGATTACAATTCAAGCGATTTTATAAGAGAAAAGATAGCATGTTTTGGGACCGCGTCGTCGAATTAATAATCGTTATTCCATCGAAGGTTAGACAACATCTAAGTCATTTTGGTTGCAGTTTAAATTTCGTCGTCCTTGGCTCCAGGTTATACAACACGTTGGTCATATTAGTTTCTAGGTTATATAGCATACGTCGCTCTGGTATACAACAGTATGGGCCTGGTGTTATTCTGTTCTGTAAATAAATTTCCATTTCAACATACATGTAACCCTATTTCAACGTAAATATATTTTTTGGTTTAATACAACGGAGTAAAGGAAATTGTTATTAGTTGCATGGTTAGTTGTGCTTTATTCGCATTGTGAGCTTACTTAAAAATACTATGTACTTGTAAAATCCGAGGGGTAGAGAAATTGCCCGAAAGTTAGAAAAAAAAAGAAAAAATATATTTTTTTTCTTTCATTGTATTCGAAGCGAATTCTTTAGGGCCAGGGAAAGTTTAAAAATGGCGATTGTCTATTTTGCTTTTATGATTAATTATTTATATATATATATATAAAGACTTTCTTTCGTAACTCATCCAGGCGTCTTCGAATTTATTTATTTATTTTGTGCCGTATTTATTTTTTTTTTCAACAGAAGTGTACACAAGTGTCCGGTCCGGTTTAAGGTGGTAGAGAGACGGCTACCGGGTTTTTCAACGTGATTTTTCTAAGATCAAAGAACACAGCGTTGGTAGAAACGTTCACCGTTTTAATAGACGTCTTGAGGACCAGCTACTGTGACGAGGCCATCATCACGATTAGCGAACCGAGAGTGTCGTCACAACTGGTGCCGTTTCGTCAGCATCAACCCACTCAGGTTCCGGTCATCATCATCACAACAGGTTCCGGACCAGGGGCAGCGAACCAGTACGGGCCGAGGTGTCACATACAAACGAAACACTTTTATCTTTCCAACCTTCTCATAAATTTAAATTGTGGGAATTCTGTTATGTTTATCCCAAGGCCACTTAAAAAAGCATGATCAAGTTCCCTATACTATAAATTTTTCAGAAGAAAACCAGAATTAAATTTACTTGTTTTCCCAAGCAACAAAAAGATTGGTAAAAGGCATTTTAAGCTATTAAAGCATAGCGTTTGAATTTAGATTTTCATCAATCTTAAATTGGTACGATTTTCTGGAATTCAGACACCAAATACACTGAATTCTTCTTCTTTTATTTGACCTGTCCCTTCAGGACGTAGGCGATCATGGTTCTCCACGTCTCCCTATCCCTAGTGGCTTTTAGTATGTTTGTTCCTGTTACACCTCGCAACCCCCTTTCCGTCATCCACCTGATCAGGCCCTGCAAATATGTTATCCGCTGTCTTCCTCTGTCTCTCTTTCCTTCTATCTGGCCAGTCAGTATCAGGTTCTCCAAGCTCTCCTTCCTTATTGCATGTCCCAGGAACTTCAGTTGTCTGTTCCTGATGCTCACTTTAATTAATTTCCTTTTCGTTGCCATTCTTTCCAACACCTCGTCGTTGTTCTCATGCTCGATCCACGATATCCGCAACATCCTTCTGTAGAACCACATTTCCGCTGCTTCCAGTTTTGTCCTCATTTTCGATGATATTGTCCAACATTAACTGCCGTATTGAAGAACTGACATCACATAGCAATCCAACACTCTTTTCTTTGTTTCTAGTGAAATTTTCCTATGTCATAGTACTTTATTCAGCTTCTGGAACGCGTCCTTTGCCATGTCAATTCGACTTCGAATCTCTGTGTCGCATTTTCCATCTCCTGTTAGAAAACGTTATGTGTTAGTTTTAAAGAAGGAAGCAAAACCTACCACAAATAGCGGTACTGTAGTGTTAGAATAAAAGAAAGCAAAGCATTGAAAAAAATAACAGAATATCACTATCTAAGTTGTGTACTACGAAATGTAGTGTCGTTTCTATAATATTTGGAGCACTTAGAACCGTATAAAGAACAAGAAGATAAAGACTGGATCTGTTCAATATTTACATTGTCCAGACCATGACAACGCTGGCTGTCTACGAGAAAAGTGCTAAGGAATTGGGGAAAACGGAAAATGGCTGGCCTTTAATCCCCCTGGATAACCACTAGTGTCGACATGTAGACGCGTGAAAAATAATATTAGTGACAGAAGTATTAGCAAAATAACAATAAAAGAAATAGTGATAAGAGAGAACAGACAGAGAATTTCTGGAAGCTGTTAACGTCTTTTCAAATAAATTCAATTAAAACCTTTTCAGCCCTGCGCAAAATAAAAAATCGCATTTTCTGCCGACTGCACTCAAAATCTTCGTTTCCCATCCATTTTTCCAATTCTATTTCCTTCGCTAGTTTCTATTCTATAATCTTATTAATGATTAACGTTTGACCAACAGACAATGTTAGTTTCAATATCTTTTAAACTGATCGATTTTTCTTTTTAGTAATATATTATTATTAATATTATTATTATTATTTTTGTTGTTGTTGTTATTATTAGCAGTTTAGCCCGACGTTGCTCAGGTGTAATCAAAGCTTTAAAACTAATCCATGGTCCTGGAGATCAGACTCAGCCTAAAGACTATTTGAAATAATAAAATAATTGCGACAATTTACAAATCGCACATAGTGTGTATATATATATATATATATATATATATATATATATATATATAGAGAGAGAGAGAGAGAGAGAGAGAGAGTTAAGCTATATATATACATACAGAGTTAGGCTAATTAAGCTCATTGAAATGAACTATAGTTTATAACTAATATGATGTGTTGAGTTTTCCTTTATAAAATTCATATCGGTCTGGTTAATACCCATCGAGCTCTCTATATGGATTTACCTATTAATAATTTATATCAAGGAAATCTTGTTGGATTATCATCACCGTTTTACGGACTGACAACTATATATATACTAGCAGTATAGCCCGGCGTTGCTCGGGTGTAATGAAAGCTTTAAAACTAATCCATGGTCCTGGAGTTCAGACTCTTTGGACGTTGGCACGAAAGACTAAAAAGCGATAGTTGTTCCCAGTTAAAGCGAAACCGTAGAATGAAAGAAAAATGAATGGATGTAAGTCAAATTTTGATTTCCTGGTATCGATATCAAATAAGTTTTTTTCATCATAAACTAAATTTTGAAGGATAAATAAGTCCACTGAGTAAATGGTATAATGGCTGAGATTAAGAATTACAATTATACCTACTTAGAGCCAAACCCGAAGCAAAAACTAAAATAAAAGGGCTGAAAAAATACAGACATACAGGCAGATAAACAGACATACACACACAAACTTCTGAATATTGTTTCTTATGTCTTCTTTGTCTATGAGTTTACCAAATTTGATCAAAATCGAACCACACCTTCTATAATCCGATTTATTCGATTACCGATTTTAGATATTTATTTGGGATATCTCGACACAAAACCTAGCTAAGAACACTTGCAGATGCTTATAGTACAACTATGTAAATTTCAAGAAATTCGGTTCAGCCGTTTCGGAGTCTATAGGTAACGGACACACTGACAAAGTTCCATTTATTAATAAGTTTAGATAGATTACTTCCCACCATATCTTAAGTATCAATTCTTCGTTCAGCTAGTGACGCTATATTCGTTTAATGTTGCTTTTTTTCTGTACTAATATAATCTCCACAAATACCGAATTGATGCGCGTTAATCAGCGTTTGTCGCTATAAACAGTAACCTGAACCTAACCGTATATTTCTTTCCTATTCTCCTGGGATTAGTATTAGAAATGACCAGGTAAAAAGTCGAAAAAGTGGAATCATTTAAAAATAAAACCACTCGGAATGGAATCATTAAAAAATACAAATATGAGAGAGAGAATGAGAGAAATATTGAGGCGTGGGTAACGAAATCGTAGAGCCTGTTAATGCCCTTAGAAAAGGCATGAATGCATCTTTCCCCTGCTATGGCTTAAATACGAAGGCAGGTGGAAGCCAGTCTAGAAAAAAATCTGATTTTAAAACTAACCTGAAAAAATGAGTTCCATAAGACTGTCTTGCCCTGGACACTCAACTTCTGTTACGACATTGTCCCATTCTTTCGTGCCAGCCTTTGTATATTTTTGTTTGTGCGAGAATGTGTCGATGCTTGTGTGTGTATGTATATGTATATTTTGTGTGTGTTTGTATGTATGTATTAGGGTTCTGACTTTTACACAACCTTATTTTCCTGTATCATAAATATATGTACTTCTTTTGAAAAGTGACGAAAAAGTCATTAATTACGTTTTTGGAAAAAGTCTCTCCAACCGAAAATGTGATTTTACCAAACACACTATGAAAGTAAAATGACAAAATATTTCAAAAGCTTCATTTTTCATTTTACTGATAATGTAATTGGATTTACAGTATTTACATTATTCAGACTATTGTCCTCATCTTTGTTACCACTTGTACAACACATGGCGTAGTGGATATAGACGTTGGTTAATTCCTGTGACTTGACCCAAAGAGTTGTGAGTTCAATACCAGGATACAGCAGTGAGGAACGACTAACTTACAGGGTTAGAGGGAGATAACTCATGACTACCAGAAGATGCACTACTACGCAAGTAATCAAGATGATATGCACCAGTGACTGTAATAAAGGATTCATTTCGAAATTCCTAGCAACTGAAGAAGACCGGAGTATACAACGACCGAAATGTCGTACAAATAGCAACAAAGATGAAGACAATAGTCCGAATAATGTAAATACTGTAAATACTACCTCATCTAAAAAAATATAGACAAACAGAATGATCTATTATTAAACGTCGCACAAATGGCAACAAAAATGAGGACAATAGTCCGAATAATATAAATACTGTAAATACTACGTCATCTCAGAAATAAAGACAAATAGAATGATCTATTAATAAACATCGTAAAAATGGCAACAAAGATGAGGACAATAGTTCGTATAATGTAAATACTGTAAATAATACCTCATTTCAGAAATATAGACAAATAGAATGATCTATTATTAAACGTCGTACAAATGGCAACAAAGATGACGACAATAGTCCGTATAATGTAAATACTGTAAATAATACCTCATCTCAGAAATATAGACAAATAGAATGATCTACTATAAAACGTCGTGCAAATGGCATCAAAGATGAGGACAATAGTCCGAATAATGTAAATGCTGTAAATACTACCTCATCTCAGAAATATAGACAAATAGAATGATATATTATTAAACGTCGTACAAATGGCAACAAAAATGAGGACAATAGTCCGAATAATGTAAATACTGTAAATACTACCTCATCTCAGAAATATAGACAAATAGAATGATATATTATTAAACGTCGTACAAATGGCAACAAAAATGAGGACAATAGTCCGAATAATGTAAATACTGTAAATACTACCTCATCTCAGAAATATAGACAAATAGAATGATCTATTATTAAACGTCGTACAAATGGCAACAAAAATGAGGACAATAGTCCGTATAATGTAAATACTGTAACTACTACCTCATTTCAGAAATATAGACAAATAGAATGCTCTATTATTAAACGTCGTACAAATAGCAACAATGATGAGGACAATAGTCCGTATAATGTAAATACTGTGAATACTACCTCATCTCAGAAATATAGACAAATGTAGTTAGATATTACGTATTTCAACGCATTTAACAATTTTTAGCTATAGCATGACATACAAGCTTACAAATAAATAAACATTGCGAATTTACAGATTTTCTTTTTGTTTTTTTCATTCCTTTGATGGCTTTTCCAATATACCCATAGAAACAATTTGGATTTTGAGTTTTATCTTGCTGTTGTTCTCAAGTGATTGTTCTTCTCGAGGAATAGTTCTTCTTATTTGATTCTTGAAATTTTTTGAGATTCTTCGACCAAATGTTCTAGTGGAAGAAGCACATTTTTATGAGACCTTATGGATGTGCGTTGTGGTGCAGTGGATATCGGCTTGGAACGAGAAATCGGAGAGGCGAGTTCGAATTCTAGTTGAATTCCTTGCATTAACTTACGCACAAATACCCTTGGGAAAGGTATTAATCCGTCTCTTCCCTCCAGTTATGGCTTGAATAACAGGTCAGATTCTATGGCCTTGGTCGGCAATCAATCTAACCCAATCTGTCCTAGTTTAAGTAACAATCGATATATGAGAAACTGACCCCCCCTCCAAACATGTTTAAATATTGTAATTTTTCAATTTTTTTTTTGAATGCGTTGGAGTTTTGGGTGATATATGTCTGGATATTCTGACCGAAGATAAGGGAAGAAGTCAGAACACACACACACACACACACACACACACACATAACCGAGAACTCCCGCTGTTTAACGATTCCCCGACATCTGCTGCGTGTGCATTATTGTCTCTGGCCACACCCTCCTACTCTCCACAACCGTCACCAACGAAAAATAAAAATAAAAGTTTTCTATTTTTATATAAATGTGGTCGTCGTTGTCTGTCAAGACGATTGCTATTTTCCATCTACAGCGATGTTATATAACATTTTTGACATAACTATTTTAACAATATCCCACTACCTTGAGTGGCTCTCGAATTTGAACTTTAGTATTAAAATATGTTCTAGGTCATTAAGATACCAAAATCAACCAAGTACAAAATTTAAATATCAAAGAAGTGCTTTAATATTCTGTTTGACACTGAAATCCGAAGGCAAATTTGAATAGCTAAGGCTAAGCAGTACATTAAGAAATAGAAAAACTTAGTTAGAAACAAAGAAAAGCGTACAAAAGTGATGTAATGAATAGGTAATGAATATGTATACGCCTTGGTTCCCCCTTACTGGAATGTGATTGGCTGGTGTCAGCCATAAATATAGACGAAGGCAAGGACGTCCAGAGTGAGTGAGAGATATCTAGAAATCTTCCACTAGAGATCTTTCACCAGAGATATATTGGTCTACTACCATTGACTACGCCTACGTCTCAGGATACTGCATACGACGATTACGTCTACGTACTAGATTGACCTACCCGGTTACATTTGCCTAAACCACTTAACTACCTAGTATTGATATATATCCCTTTCCGGGTCATATCAAAAGATTTTACGTGATATCTGTCCTCCTGTATGGCAGTGAGTGCAAGACAACTGAAGGAACAAACATGTAGTTCTACAGAAGAATGCTGAGGATAAAATGGACAATGAAAACAAAAAGAAACTAATAAGTAACATCAGAAAGAGACAGTTGAAACCTCCAGAGCGGATACTGCATAGAAAGAAGTTCATTGGTGACCAAGGATAGATCTTACTCGATCTGGTTTTAGGAGATCCATTCACCTAGCTTACATGAGAAAGGTAGGATTAGAATCGTTTCTCTGATGACAGTCAGTCAGGTAAGTGCCATACGTGATACACGCTTGGGCAATTATGCCTCGACTGGGCAGAAGAGTATTCTGCAGTAGGTTGCCATTGATTTCGATGGTAGACTGGTTGCCAGCCAAGGCTATAGAACATAATCTGTCCTGTTATTTGACTCATAGCTGGAGGTGGAAGAGATATATTATATTATTCAGTAGTAATTCGTGGGGGATCAGTTTATTACTTCATAACAATATAAAACTGATCCTCCATTTTATGTCCAGTAGAAGCCTTAATCATGTTTCCAACTATTATATTCGTTCAGTCAGTTAAGTGCCATACGTGATACACACTTTGAGCGATCATGTCTCAAAAGAGACATGACTGACTGGAAAGAAGAGTATCCCGCAGTAGGTTGCTATTGATTTCTGTGGTAGACTGGTTGCCAGCCAAGGCTATAGAACATAATCTGTCCTGTTATTTGACTGATAGCTAGAGGGGGAAGAGATCTATTATATTATTCAGTAAGAATTAGTGGGGGATCAGTTTATTACTTCAGAACAATATAAAACTGACTCCCCATTTTATGTTCAGGTTGCCATTGATTTCTATGGTAGACTGGTTGCCAGCCAAGGCTATAGAACCCAATCTGTCCTTTTTATTTCACCCATAACTGGAGGTTATTTGTGCGTAAGTGAATGCAAGGAATTTAACTCGAACTCGGCTTCCCGATATGTCGCTCCGAGTCGATATCCACTGCACCACAATGCACATGACGCCTGTAGTGTACTCTTTCCTACGTGTCAAGCATTTTATTATGGCGAAAACGTGCGTTACCCCATTGAAACGGCGTAAATTATGAAGAAATAAAATGCTTAACCTATCATGTGAATAGGGCGTTAAATAATTTTCTTCCCGTTTCAAAGACAATAGTTATTTTGGTTATTATGCGTTTATATTGCGACGGGCCCTTCCTTCCATGTAAGACACTCCCCTTTGTTCTTTTTCTCCTTTAGCTACCCGATCGCTCCTCTCCACTTTACCCGAAAAAAATCTATACGGAAACTGGCTAACTTTACTCTGTCCATCTAATGACTAGTTTCGCTTCCATTCATATATCCGGGTTATTCGCTCCCGTTGATTGGTCGAACTCCCGTGACTTTGCGCTTTGATTGTCCAGTGGCGTAACGATACGTGTTTTCTCCAATCAAATAGGATTATCATTAATGGCCCCCTTTGGATTACATCGATTCTCCTACACATAATAGAAAAGATGAATGAAACTCTGAAAAGTATTCAGGAAGTTAAGCAATGATGAAATTAAATACGAGGGTCATTTAATAAATAAGGTGACTTTTTCGGTATAAGGACTTCTAATACAGATAGAAGCTTACTTTTTTTTTCAGTGTAGTCTCCCAGCCGTGTCGCACACTTTTCCCATCTGTGCATAAGCTTCCGTATTCCCTCAGCGTAAAAATCTTTGGACTGATGTCTCAGCCAATAGCTCACAACACTTTTGACTTCATCGTCACGTTCAAACTTCTTTAAACAATTTAGCCCGCTTGTTGACATTTTTTTTAGCTGAAACATGCGGCACCATACACAGTTGACATTCTCCTATGAATTTCAACTGGTTTGCACCCTTCAGCAACCAAAAACTTGATAATTGACCTCTGTTCAATTCTGGAGCATGCTTCTTGGTCGGCCATCTTTGTTAATCTCCAAAACTCTCAAAGTTTTTTTTTCAATCTGCAAAAAAAAAAAAAAAAAAAAAAATTCAATCACTTTGAAAAAGAAATAAAGGAAAAACATTTTTAAAAAAGTAATCTTCTATCTGTATTAAAAGTCCTTATAGCCCAAAATTCACCTTATTTATTGAATGACCTCGTAGAAGTCCTTATACCGAAAGATTCACCTTATTTATTGAATGACCTCGTAGAAGTCCTTATATCGAAAAATTCACCTTATTTATTGAATGACCCTCGCAGTCCTTATACCGAAATATTCTAAATTATTTATTGAATGACCTCGTAGAAGTCCTTATACTGAACATTGACTATTTATTGAATGACTCCTGAAGTCCTTAATGAAAATTCACCTTATTTATTGAAATAATTCTAGAAGTCCTTATACCGAAAAATCTGATCTTTTCCATTTATTGAATGACTCCGTAGAAGTCTTTATACCGAAAAATTCACCTTATTTATTGAATGATTCAAGTTCCAATGAAAAAATTCACCTTATTTATTGAATGACCTCGTAGAAGTCCTTATACTCGAAAAATTCACCTTATTTATTGAATGACCTCGTAGAAGTCCTTATACCGAAAAATCTACCTTATTTACTTAAATGACCTCGTAAAGTCCTTATACCGGAAAATTCACCTTATTTATTGAATGACCGTAGAAGTCCTTATACCGAAAAATTCACCCATTTATTGAATGTTCTTAATTCGTAGAAGTCTTTATACCGAAAAAAATTCAATTTTTATTTATTGAATGACTGTAGAAGTCCGAGTACCGAAAATCACCTTATTTATTGAATGACCTTCCAAAGTCCTTTATACCGAAAAAATCTACCTGTCATTGAATGACCCTTTGTAGTCCTTATACCGAAAAATTCACCTATTTATTGAATGACTCTAAAGCTCCTTATACTGAAAAAAATTCACCTTATTTATTGAATGACCCTCGTAGAAGTCCTTATACTGAAAAATTCACCTTATTTATTGAATGACCCTCGTAGAAGTCCTTTATACTCGAAAAATTCACCTTATTTATTGAATGACCTCTAGAAGCTTCTTATACTGAAAATTCACCTTATTTATTGGAATGACCTCTGTAGTCTTTAGTACCGAAAAATTCACCTTATTTATTGAATGACCTCGTAGAAGTCCTATACTGAAAAATTCACCTTTATTTATTGAATGACCCTAGAAGTCCATACCGAAAATTCACTCGGTTTATTGAATGACCCTCGTAGAAGTCCTTATACCGAAATATTCACCTTATTTATTGAATGACCCTCGGGGAAACTCTACCTAAAAAAATTCACCTTATTTATTGAATGATCTCCTCGTAGTCCTTATACCAAAAAATTCACCTTATTTATTGAATGACCTCGTAGAAGTCCTTATACTGAAAAATCTACCTTATTTATTGAATGACCTCGTAGAAGTCTTTATAAATTCTGAAAATTCATCTTATTTATTGAATGACCCTCGTAGAAGTTCTTTACACTAAAAATTCACCTTATTTATTGAATGACCTCGTAGAAGTCCTTATACCGAAAAATTCACCTTATTTATTTGAAATGACCTCGTAGAAGTCCTTATACCGAAAAATTCACCTTATTTATTGAATGACCTCGTGAGTCCTTATACCGAAATATCCACCTTATTTATTGAATGACCCTCGTAGAAGTCCTTATACCGAAAAATTCACCTTATTTATTGAATGACCCTCGTAGAAGTCCTTATACCGAAAAATTCACCTTATTTATTGAATGACCCTCGTAGAAGTCCTTATACGAAAAATTCATCTTATTTATTGAATGACCCTCGTAGAAGTCCTTATACCAAAATTCACCTTATTTTATTGAATGACCCTCGTAGAAGTCTCAATGAAAAATTCACCTTATTTATTGAAATGACCTTGTAGAAGTCCTTATACCGAAAAATTCACCTTATTTATTGGTCAACTTTGTAGAAACTATACCGAAAATCACCTTATTGAATGACCCTCGTAGAAGTCTTTATACCGAAAATTCACCTTATTTAGTGAATGACCTCGTAGAAGTCCTTATACCAAAATTCACCCTTTATTTATTGAATGACCCTCGTAGAAGTCCTTATACCGAAAAATTCACCTTATTGACTGACCCTCATAGAAGTCCTTATACCGAAAAATTCACCTTATTTATTAAATGACCTCGTAGAAGTCTTTATACCAAAAAATTCACGTTATTTATTGAATGATCCTTGTATAAAGATGGGTTGCAATGTTTCCTATTTTGATGATTATTTGCACCATCTTTAGTGTATTATGCATTAACGGAATGTGAATGAGGTGAATAAAAATTAAAGTGTCAACTAGACTATCTACGACTCTTGTGATTCGATTACTAATTAATTTAATTCCTCATGTCTTTAAATCGTCTAAAAGATAAGAGCCTATCAGTAAATTTAACGGCATACTGTCAGCATAAAAACCGTCACAGTACAATACAAAAGTACATCGTTTAATTATAGAAGAATCAATAATGGAAACAAAATAACATTAATTTTAATAAAAGCTTGTTTTGGTGAAACACCCCTATTCCTCAGATAATTAACTCTCCCTCCTATATTAATAAGAGTTAACAGGAAGTTAACTCGAGAATTTCTTGGGAAGTTCACAGGAGTTCTTAGAAGTTTTAGAGAGTTCTTAAGAGTTCTATTGGAGTTCAGTAGAACTACTAGGTAGTTGATATTAGTCGGCAGTTAGCCGAATACTAAGGAGTCAGCTTACAGTGGAAGATTACCAAGTTCCTAACATTTTGTGTACGTTAAGTCGATTAGTAACCGACGTAGCACGATTATAGCCTTCAGTGCGAAAACTACTCCACAAAAAAGCCAACGTTTAATTACTAAATACTTTTGCTTAACTACTAAATTGAATTTGCCACGTGTAATTGATAAATTACTTTTAAAAGATTTGCTCAAAGAACTGTGATTTTATGAGATCAAGTTACTTTAATGATATTTTCTAAAAACGAGAACTTTATTTCTTTATCTAATATTGTTATATATTGCCTCGTTACGGATCTCAACGAACAATGATGACGATTGTTCTAACAGACAACGAGGTGAAGCGGGAGTAAAGTAGGAGTGTAGCTGGAGAGAGATCACACACACGAAGGAGTTGTCGGGAAATCGTTAGTCAGAGAGAGTTCTCTCTCTCTCTTTTTGTGTGTGTGTGTGTGTGTGTGTGTGTGTGTGTGTGTGTGTGTGTGCTCTTCTCTTTTGTCTTCGGCCAGAAACCCCAGATTTCTTTAACCCAAAATTCCTACGCATTTTTGTTTTTTCGGTTTGTCACCTAATTGACGTCATCTACGTCTTTCAAGCTGGTTGTCACCTGTATTTTCTGCCTCTGATGTCAATCATATATTTGTAGGCTATCGCCTGTGTTTCTGTCTTTGATGTCTTACCCTGCCGACACCATCCGCGCCGGATATTTTTGTCAATCATATCTTTGTCGGCTATAGCCTTTGAAGTCTTTGTTGATACACACAGTCACCACTATCCACGGCCGGAATATATTTTTGTCAATCATATTTTTGCCGGTCAAAGTTATATGCTAAAATATTTTGGGCTTCATATATCCTTTGATAAGTTAATTTGATTTCAATTGTAGAACAAAGAAACAGGTTTCGACTAAAACCGAAATGAAACATCTGAAGGATTGCGACGTGAAATAATGTACAGATCGGGACTTGAAAACATTTGGAACAGGATTTTTTTTTTTCAGCCTTAATCCAAATGTCTAACAAAACGCCATCTTTGAATCTGCGTTGTTCCTATCAATGATCTCCCTTCTCAACTCGATATCTATTTAATCCTGTATTAAAGGATTAAATCGGTTCGATAAGCTCAAATCGGCAGTTAAAGGTTACAGAACAAGAGGCACAAGTTATGGGGACAAGATAACGGTTAACCCTAGACTTAAACTATTTAAGATTGTAGTCTTCAGGAAAGCATCCTCTTTGGAGTAGGTTTGAGTGGTTTGTGCAAAGAAATTGCTCGAATGGAATACGAAGGAAATGAGGATGGTTCGCTACAATATGCGTATCATGGCGGGTCATAGCAGTGACGGTTAAAATTGGTGGACCTAAAGAAACTAGTTTGTGTGTAGGAAAGATGTTGTATGGTGGAAAATAATTCCTTACCAACAAGGAAGCCGAGTCTATAATTTAGACTCTATCGATACTGGAAAGGGAAGACTGTGCAGCTCCTGGACATATGTGACAAAAGTACACGATTATTGGTTTGATCTGGCTCTTCTAAAGATAGCAGGAGTCAGTTACTGCATGGGATATAAAAATATGATATCTTGCCAAGGACCCACTTGCAATACGACATCGCTTGGAAAAGTATCTATTTTGGCTAAGAAGGTCGGTTTAATGGAGATGACCTCCCATGAAACAGTTCTAATGACCCTGACAAAGAAAAACACTGAGTGAAACCAGACACCAAGTTCCTGATAAATAACTTTCTTAGACGAAGCTGACAAGACAAGGAAACATTATAAGGCAGTGGTTCATAGCAGCAAAAGTCAGAACGGCCGAAGAGGGCAAAGAGACCGCTTGTTATGACGCGAAAATAAAGATGCGCCCGTTGGACTGTTTGATCCCACCTCAACAAGCCTCACCTTTCTCGTCTAAAGTTGAAATTTATAACCAGAATAACGTTTGCCGAATGCTACAAGGCATCATGATTTTATTTCGTGGCCAAAGAGATATATTTTTAAGCCATAAGCGTTTCACTAGAAGCTGCACCCGGTGAGCGAACCTGGTGTCTGGTCTGAGTTAGAACACTACAAGACACACGGTATCGATCATTTTCTATTACCTTCAACGACAGATCGTATGTGTCAGTCACACTTGAGATTTGAATTGAGTTTAAGACTCAATGAGCGCTCAAGATAAGAATAAAGTGGTGACATCACGTATTTATCTCAAGGCATCTATGTTTTTATGCGTGTTTAATTGCTGATTTTTTAGTGTAATTCAAGTGTGTATTAAACAGTGAGTATATTAATGTATTTTAATTGTATATTCGATACGAGGAATGCTCAAATCTATATCGCCACTGGTTTCAATGTTTCGCTTCTTTCTCACTACTTCTAGCAGTCAATCTTTGTTTCTTCCTCAAAAAAAAAAAAATCAAATAAGATTTTATGTCTTATTTCTTAAGGCAGACTCTCCCAATGTGGCGGATTGGAGAGACAATATTTTTATCTTCAATGTTTCCGGAACTAGACTAAGTTTATCTTACGAAATAGCTATAGGCAGAGATTCGATTTTCCCGGCAAAAGATGGTCCGATAAGACGGATATAATTACGCGTGTATTGTACATCTGTATGAATTCCTTTATCTGGAAAACTCTTCAGCCAATCCTTGAACTGAATTATACTACGAGAATAATGTGCATAAAATCCAATTTCCTCTAACTTATTCATCTCTTATACAACTTAAAACTAAGAAACACTACGTACTATGACGGCGAAGCATAACACATTTCTCATTAAATATAAATTGTTAATTCTGGCAAGCTTGTTGAAATATTTTTCAAATAATTTAATGAAAATTGTTTCACTTATGTTAGAAATGGTTCTTATATAAGATTTGCATAATTCACTGGTCAGAGGATGAATATTGCAGTTGCACGGCCTCTGGCAAAATGGGTAATCCGACACGGAAGTAAGGCTGTAGTACGTAATTGTTAGTTTTAAAAATCGGTGTAGTACATTTTTTTAAATCGTTTCACCCAAAGCAAGGCAGTACTGCCACTGGTGTGCAGGGGGCTACATAAGAAGAGAGTTGTTACATAGCAGGAGATCGAAGAGAAAGAGGAACCAAAGAAGAACCGGTTACAGAGGGTGTCAGAGAAGGGCCAAGAGAAGAATGGGGATACTCGTGTAAAGAGAGTTGCGTGAGTGTAGAGTGAAAAAGAGAGAACAAAATTCGGGGGTGTTGGGGGAAAGGATAAAAGAAGGATGGAAGTCAAGGAGAGAAGAAATGGCAATTGGCATTGCATTTAAACTCTTGGAGATTTTAGCTATCAGGGAAGCAAGTATACAGAAGGGAGTTTTACAGGCAGGAAGTGCGAGAAAAGAAGCTAATAGAGTAGAAGTGAGGGGGCTTAATTTGGTTGTTTATAAAAGAGTGGAACCTTGTTGCCAGTCTGGTTGCTCGAGTAAATTCTTGTAGAGAGAGCATCAGGGAAAATATTTGTAGAAGAGACAGAGGGAAGCCACATTCTGTCAGTGAGAAAGTGGATGGAGTCGGGCTGCCAGGTCGGAGTCGATTACATTGCAGATTCTCTTCTGGATCCTGTCGATAACCCCGAGATTAATAGCAGGGGCGCCTGACCAGATACTTATTAGTTTTCAAGTACGTAATTATTAGTTTTCAAACCAGCCCTAAATTAACGTTTACTTTAGAATTTAAGAAATAATTAATATTAGAAATATCCCCCATGCTTGAAAGAAATTATTATTTACCATTGGCTTACCAATAATAAAAAAAAACAAGAACAAAGCAAAGCAAAGCAAAAGATATTTAAAGCGACAAAAGACAGGCATCTGTAGACAATTTCACTTCCCGCCTGTGGAATGCCCTTCCACACGATTGCTTCCCCGACGGCTACAATCTCCAGGAGTTTAAATGTAAGGTCAATAGACACCTCCTAACACACTAACCTGCCCCCATTCTATCAAACACTCTTCCCATATGCCCAACCCTCATCCTCGGTATCCTTACTCATCTGTCACCTTCCTCCTGACATTCCCTATGTCTAACCACTCCTTCTCTTTACCTTCCCCTATGTAGCCCCATGCGCAATAGTGGCAGTGGAATGCCTTGCTTGATTAAAAAAAAGAAAAAAAAACCAATTATGATCACATTTTTTTTAATCATTTCACCTCAAGCAAGTAGGGTCCGGCCCTAGTACGCAGGGGATTACATGAGAAAAAGACTGGGTACAAAGTGTATTGAAAAAAAGGATAAAAGAATCAATGGAATTCAGGAAGATAGAAGATGGCAGTTGGCGTTGCATTTCAGTTTTTGCAAATTGTAGCTATCATGGAATTAAGTAAACGGAAGGAAGTTCCATATGCGGGAAGTACGAGAAAAGAAACTGTTGGAGTAGAAGTGGAGGGTACATTTAAATATTTCAACGGTAAAAAGGTGCTAATTTAGTCAGTCATTCAGTTAAGTTCTATATGTGATACATGCTTGGGCGACCATGTCTCAAAAGAGACATAACTGGCTGGGGAGAAGGATTTCCTGCAGTCGATTGCCATTATTTTCTGCGGCAGACCGGTTACCAACCAAGATTATAGAACCAGATCTATTTTGCTATTCAACCCATAAATGCAGGGTGAAGCGACGGATTCATATCTTTTCCAAGGGCATTTGCGCACCTATGTGAATGCAACGAATTCAAGTGGAATTCGAACCCGGTTGAATTCGTTGCATTTACATACGCGCAAATACCCTTGGAAAAGATATGAATCAGCTATCAGTTGGTTCAATCTCGTAACACGTTTAAATTCATGTGGGCGGGGCGAGAGCAAAAAAAGATCATCAGAGCAGTTGCCATGAAAATATTTGTAGAAAAGACAGAGGAAAGCCACTTCATATCTGTAAGAATGTGACCGAAGTCGAGCTGTCAAGTCAGATTGCACTGCAGATCCTTCTTTGGATTTTGTCGCGAACCTCTTTGAAAGACATGACATATTAAAGAATATTAACTTTCGTTAATCAGATATTAGTATGCAACAATAGGTACCTCTACTAAATCGTTGAAAAAAACGGCATATTTTGAAGAAAAAGGACCCCAAACGTAATAAAATTAATCTTGTTTCCATCAAAATATTTATGTTATTATCAAAAAGAAAATATCAAAGTAGTTTTTAATTATTTTAAAAATCTTTTTAATCCCTTGTAACACGTTCAAAATTTTCGTAAAAATCTTTTGTTTTCGTTAGTGGGTAACTAAATCATTACGAAATTTTAGAATGGAAAACGTAATATTACGTAACTCAGTTTTTTTTTTCCAATGACAAACACATTAATTTTGAAATTCTTGCAAAAATCAAATAATTGTCAAATTTTAATGAAACTTTCAGTACTTATTCCCAAGTGAATGAAATTGTTTTTGAAATTATTATTTTTAAAAATCTTAGCAAAAATATATTTTAACATCTGTTATCCCACCTCCACATAAATTCATGAAATTTCAAAACATTAAAATTGTTACGATAAATGGTTTCGTTGGTTAAACGCAAGACTCATTGGGGAATGTAAATCATGCATTATTTTTTAAAACAATTTTCCCGAAAATCTCCACCGAAGAGTAAAATAAAAATAGCAACAAAACTATTACATTATTTAATTAGATAAGCTTTTAATATTTCTTAATAAATAATATAAATGTCAGACATTATAGGATTTTTTTCGATTAATAATGAAATTTTCATAGAATTGTTTTCTTTTTATTTCTTTTTTATTATAATAATTCATAAAATTTCAAAAATATTTTTAAAGAATTTCCAATTCTTGCAGATGTTAGGCTGGCAGGTTACGTGAAGACTATAATTACTAATGAAAAACTGAAAAGTTTAATAAAATCATTTAGCCATCGTATTTTAAAAATAATTTTCAATTTTTCTTTTGGGGGGTGTATTTGAAGTTATTTTGTGTGGTAATTTCTACGTGTAGATTAAAAAGTCATATCTTTCAGATTTTCTTCCCGTTATCAGAAAAAATGTACAATCGTGACACATGTGATGGCCATACGCTTAATTTATCTTGCATCTGTCAGCGCATTTAATTACTGTGGAAATGTTAGAAAGATCAACTAAGTAATATTTGTTCAAATCAGGTTAATTTAACATCAGACTTGCTAATTATCCAAAAATAATGTATATTTTATTTTGGCAAGAATTTTAAAGCTGAACATTGATTTTGTTTACAAATCTGTCGATCGCTCAAAAAACTGACATGAAAGTTACAAAACTAAAAAATAACATATCAATTTATTTTTATTCTTATCAATATAATTTCTGTTTGAAATACACCAGAGTAATTTTGCTTACTGGAAATAGTAAATTAAATCATTTAGCTTTCAATTAACACTAAAATAAAAATTTCAAGAAAACTTTTTTATTTTTAAAAATTCTATTAAGAAGTTAGTTATTTGAAAAAGAAATGGAGGTACCTCTGCAGCAATATCTGGGGAAATCGGTAGGTTGTATATCTGTAAATAAATGATCAGTTTATTGGTTAAGATAACTGCATATTTCCCACAATTACCAGTGATTATTAATGTTATCACCCAATTAAAAGCTTCGATATCGAGTGCTGATTTTCAAGGCTTCCTAGGTGGACGACTGATTTTAAAGGTTTTTCAATTGAAAGATTAGCGAAACACTATTTTATAAACCCTCTTAAGTTGTTACTGAGTTTTCTTAACCGTGATTATTAAATACGGAATTAAACTTTTTCTGAATCCTTTTAACGCGGGGAAAATTACAATATTTTAATGAAGGTATATAACGATGAAAAAGAAAATAATGTACACATAAAATTACGTAACTTTGAAATTCTAATTCGAAGCAGAAGCTGTTAATGTAGCACAGATAGACGAACTGATATCAGACAATCCAACCAGAGGTCGTATTTTCGAGAAAAAAAACCCAAACAGTATGATATCTATAGACTGCAGCGTAATCTAAACGTTTATTTTTTTTCAGAAGGAAGAAATGGAACCGTAAAAGATAAGCATAGTATTAAGAAACAGAAAGATTTCGTAAGAAATAACGTTATGTAATATCAATCTTCCTACAAGGCAGTTAAAGCTGAACAGTCTCTTCGCAGATGAAATCGTCGGTTACCCGTTTTCTTTTACTTCTTGTGCTTTTAATATATCCTAGGTAAACATCATAATGTGCGTTGTGGTGCAGTAGATATCGACTTGGAACGACAAATTGTCGAGCCGAGTTCGAATTCCAGTTGAATTCATTGCATTCACTTACGCACAAATACCCTCGAGAAAGGTATTAATCCGTTTCTTCCCTCTAGCTATGAGTCAAATAATAGGACAGATTGGGTTCTATAACCTTGGCTGGCAACAAGTCTGCCGCAGATAATCTTCTGCCCAGTCAGTCATGTCTCTTTCGAGACATGATCGCCCATGCATGTATCACGTATGGCACTTAACTGACTGACTGACTGACTGAATATATTAGTTGAAAACGTGATTAAGGCTTCTACTGGGCATAAAGTGGGGGATCGGTTTTCTATTGTTTTAAAGTAATAAACTGATCCCCCACTTATTACTACATAATAATATAATACATCTCTTCCCCCTTCTAGCTATGATGCAAATCACAGGATAGATTGGGCTTTATAGCCTTGACTGACAACCAGTCTATCACAGGAAGCAATGGCAACCTACTGCAGGATAATCTTCTACCCAGTCAGTCATGTCTCTTTCGAAACATGATCGCCCAAAGCGTGTATCACTTAGCTGACTGAAACATTATAAACATTTATTAGGCATGGTGTAGGCTGAAAACAAAACACAAATGACCCATAAAATTTTTGGGACGATGAGCATTAACGGTTATAGACAGAAATCTGTAAGAAACAACAGTAAACAATTAATTAATTATAATACGTGTTACATGCTTGAGCGATCATGTCTCAAAAGAGTGGAAATGCGTGAAAATCTTCCGACAGGGGAGAAGATTTTCCCGCAGTAAGTTGCCATTACTTTCTGCGGTAGACTGATCGCTAACCAGTGTTATAGAAACTAATTTATCCTGCTATTTAACTCATAATAAAAAAAAAAAAAGATGGAATAATACCTTTCCCCGGAGTAAGGAAATGAAACGAAATCAACTAATATTCGAACTCGGCGCTCCGATTTCTCGTGCTAAGCCGATATCCACTGCACTACAATACACATATAATATCCCAACAGAATTTCTATTGATCTATAGTGTCACCTAATGCCGGACCATCTCCTCAAAGACGAAGAAGAGACTTGAACCAACAAAAATGTGGGTCTACAAAAAGATACTGGGTATTCATGGACCAAGAATGCGTGTAGCGACGATATTTTAGAGAAATTCGAAATAAAAATGGCGCATATTTAATATGAATGTACTTCTGCAGTAAAAAATGACTGCAAAATATTTGAGAGGTTTATATACATTTATTAAGTAATTCATCGAGCTTTATATTCGACCTCAACGGAATACACTGGACGGTCGTTTCGTTCTCAGTTTGGGACTCTTCAGCAGGAATCGAAACCCAGACAGTTTGGTTATTAAGCTGATCGTCATGTCAACTGTACTACGGGCCCTAGTGACGAAGCGGCAACGAATTAAACTCGATGAATTACTTAATAATTATTAAAATCCTCCTACTACATCAATCATATCTCTGTGCTTCAACCACGTAACTCGCTATGGATTTAACGGCTTGGTTGGAGAAGTTGTGGCTCGGGAAGGCACCATCCTACGGGTAAAGGAGCTGGGATGAGTTCCACCACGGAATTTGTGAACGAGAGGCGCGTCATCGAGTTTAATTCGTTACCTCTTCATCACCAGGAACCGTGGCACAGTTGGTATGACATCAGCTATTAACCAAACTGTCTGGGTTTCGATTCCTGGTAGTGGATACGCACTGCTGAAGAGTCCCAAATATAAGACGAAACGGTCGTCCAGTGCTTTCTGCATTCTGTTGAGGTCAATATAAGGCTTGATGAATTACTTAATAATTATTCAAATCCTCCCTCCTACTCCAATTATATATATATATATATATATATATATATATATATATATATATACCAATTGCGGTTTCTCTCTCTCTCTCTCTATATATATATATCTATATATCCGAGTGAATAAAAAACGAAGAAAAATTTACAGCATCCAAAACATATGATATATAGAGCTGTTAATATTTATTATAAAATATATTTTAGAACATGTTCAGTTTTTTTTTTTTATATATCCAGTACAAATTGTACATTCAGGTGGGGAGATATTGGAAGTCCAGTGTCGGAACAAAATGTACAATTTCTAGTGGATATATATTTTTTAAAAAGTTGTACATGTTCTAATATATATATATATATATATATATATATATATAGATAGATAGATAGATATTGGAACCTGCCGTATGCGACCCACTTCATCAGCGACCATCTACTATAAACGACTGTTTTTCTATGCACGGACTATGTGCTAATGTTAATTGACTCCAACTGAGCGACTACCTCCAGAACGCGACCAGCGACTAACATCAACGAGTGAAAATGACTGATCAATCTTGAATTTCAAATTAGAAGAAATTAAATGAGTAATCTATTTAATTTTGCTTTGATCTAAGCCAGGAACACTTCCTCATTGTTTTGTTATTGTAGTGTTGTATCAAACTGTTATTGTTGAAACGTAAATTTATTGAATTCACCTTACTGTCAAACGTCGTCTATTTTGTATCAACATGTATTGCATTTGACAAGTTCAAGAGATTTGTCGCGGTCTCTGTACTGACTTGGATAAATTCAGGGATGGGGAAAATCGCACCAATGTCCTTTTCTCAATGTCTATCTCTTTACTTTTTCTCTATCTATCTACTCTATTTCTACCTGCGTATATCTATCTCTAGCTGTCACTATTTCTTAACCCCGATCGCTGTCAGTTTTATTTTTTGAAAGTTTTGTTTATTTTTGCCATGTTTTATCGCAGATTGTTTTTTGAAATCACTCACTTCAAAAAAAGAAATTGTAACCATATATGTCGCGAATTGTGTTACATGTCAAAAAAAAATAAAAACAAATGAAAAAAAAAACACTAAACATACTGCAATAACTGACTTTTTACTTTAGTTAAGCCCACACCATTGTGAATAAATATTTCAGTCTTTTTGGTTGAGCGTTGTAAATAAGTATTAATATTTTTAAAATGTTAAAAAATTAATTATGCTGAATACATTTCTTGAAAGTTAAACCATCTTCTTATGTTCTTATATTCTATGGCTTGGAAAATCTGATACTCACAGGGCAGATTGAAGGCAAGAGAAACAGAGGAAAACAACGTATAGCATTGCTTGATTAAACGGATAGCGGAACAAGGTTTAGGAAAAATAACAAAAAAATAAAATGTATTAAGAGCTACAAAGGACAGAGAATTGTGGAGATCTATGATTGCCAACGTTCTAAAGGGACACACTACATAGAATTATAACTTTTGGTGGCGTACAAGGTAAAAAATGCTGACACTTCACATTATTCGTTACGTCCATTTGACAAATTCTGTAAATTATTATAATGATAAATTCTTAAGTCTTGATTATTTTATCTTTCATTTTATTTCATATATATATATATATATATATATATATATATATATATATATATATTGCAATGATTGTTCTATAACTTTCTTACACAATATATATATATATATATATATATATATATATACCACATTGTTTTATATGATAAGACCGTCATATAAGCAGTATGAAATGAAAAGAAAAAGTATCCCCTGACAAAATTTGAACTCGAATTACTAACTTTGACAGCCTATAGCAGTTGCTATGATTTCACACCCACATACACTCCAAGCCATTTACTGGTCTGTGATTGGCTAATAAATCACTACTGTTGTTGTATAGGACAATTTAGCAATCGCAGTCGCCTTTTGAATCTTTCGGCTCTGAAGCCTATTTACCTAATCTATTTAATATGTGTGTAGTGATTGGTCAATTTTTAACCAATCACTACACACATATTAAACAGATTAGGTAAATAGGCTTCAGAGTTAATTTTTAACCAATCACATATTTTTAATGTAAATTCAAGTTTTCCTGCGGTTCCTTCTGGAACGTACCTCTTTACCTTATATACGGCGTCTTTTTGCAAATTCGTTAGTAAGATCCCAAACTGCTATACTAATCCACGCAGGTCTTGCTCAACACACTTTAACGCACACACAGACCACGGAACTTTGTAATCACAATTTTCTCTCTGAACATTTCGCCAAGCACTTATCTTGAACATTTGATCGAAACCTATCTTATCCACAACACATTCAAAGTAATTATATTCTTCGTGTTATTCCTTCTTACATACTTGGTTTTGTTCATTGTTGCATTTGATTTAATATATATATATATCTGTTGGTTACAAATTGGAGTTGTTTTTATTATTATCTTGAATCGTATGTTGAACAAATCGTAATATAAATCGTAAAGGACTTAAAATCCTCTAAAAGCCCATTTGATGTAGATAACGTTTCCCAAATATATTAACTTCACTTACATGGTTGTTTTGATGAGGATGTTCAGTAAAGTCGCTATCTATGCCGGACGAGCTGCTCAAGACAAGCGATGCTGTTTCAAATCAAATTGGAATCTTATTCTTTAATTTCGATACATGCAACTTACATAATGGCGGTAGAATGTAAAAATGACCCAAGCGTTTGCGATAAGCAACAACATAACTGAAAGAAAATCTAATTAGAAATAAATAAAAATGTTTCAATGCTAGCAACTTTAAAACGATAAACACACGAACGCCATTCTTGGTTCTTTATCGTTGCATTCGGATGTTGAGTGTCGGACAGAATTATTGTTGTTTTACTTCGACAAACTAAAAGAAGACCAATCATGCTAATATCGACCAGCAAGGGAAGAGAAGCAAGAACTAAAAAAATACTTGAGTTGATTCCCGTGAGGTTGGTAGATCGATCTTCCCTGAAAAAGAACAGAACTTGACAGAAGGAAGAAAAGACAAAGAAATTCTATGACCTTTTCATAATTCATCTTAATAAAAACTTAATATAAAACTGAGTTCCACTGTAACCTTTAACACACCTTTAAACAAATTAAAATATTCATATATATATATATATATATATATATATATATACATATATATATATTGTAAACAGAAGACAAAAATTCTCCAACATTTGGATAATTTTTTATTCAGTTGGTTCTAAGCTTTCGGCCCACATGAGCCATCCTCAGAGAGATTACAAGGATGTTAACATAAAAACATCCACCATCAGCGAGGATTTTATCTTGTGTTGACATAAAACTTTGTTAAGCAACGATAACCGTTACCAAAAATAGCAAACACAGTTCGTAAATTTGTAAAGCGCTTCTATGACGTCACAGCGCGTGTGAGCTCAAAATGTTAACAGAACCATATATTTAAATGCAATGTAATGTGTTATGACCAGATTTAAATGTGATTTTATTAAATGTGGGTTATTTGGATTTAATGTAGATAGCCTCCAATATCTGAAGGTTCTTTTTACTGTGTGTATGAGTGAGGATTATTGTATTGTTGACTAAAATCTGTCTGATATTTTCTAAGAAATGTTGTTTGATTACAATATCAAACTCTACTCTGTATCGAACACTGTTTATACATGCTTGAACAATGGGTTTTTAATCTACGTGTTCTTTCACTTTTTGTAATATACTATATATATATATATATAACCACACTGATGAGCTGTAATACAGCGAAACAGGCTTGTATGTGGATGACTAATATATATATATATATATATATATATATATAGCATTAAATTGTAATGGTGGTTAATGCCAAAATTGATGTTTTTTTTTAGTAGTTACTGGTAGAAAGGCATTTTAGGCAAGCACACTTTTTGTCATAAAGTGCTCGATATCAAGATAAGGATAAGGCGTTAATAGAATTAATGTGAAGAAACTTGTCATTTAGCTGAGAGGTGTTATTTCCGTCATGCCAACTTCAAAGTTTCGTGAGAGCATTTTTGTATTTTTCTACTGCTATTTCCTAATTATTTCGTCTGTATATGAACTTTGGTGTAATTTGGTATCTTTGTGTGGGAGAGATTTCTTTGCTTGATGAATGTTGTATTGTTTGTTCATCTTATGTTTTTTTCTGTTTCTTAAGTGGTGTAGGATTTGTTGGTAGTTGTGTAGGATTTGCTTTTTATTGTGTTGACCACTTGCAGATTAGGAATAGGAGAATTAAAGAAAGGACAAAAAATGAATGAAGTTCAAGAAAACAGATGGCAGTGATTGACTTTGCATTTAAATCTTTGAAGATTGTAATCAGGGAAGCAAAGAAACAGGTGGGAATTTCAACAGAAAATTACGAACATATCACATCAGTGATTCACTGCTTAATAAAATACTAAAAGAGATATTAACGGTTTATAGCAATAAAAAACAATATCAACATAGATCTTCACTCGCTTCATACAGCAAGAATAACAGGTAAAGTTTGAAACTCGGTTGATTTGTTCTAGCCGATCCACGAAATTCAGCCGACCTTCCACTAACGGATTATAACGTTTTGATGGGGGGAACAAAAACCTTTTTAATGAAAACCAGATTCAAAAGTTCGCCGAAAGCTTTCACGGTTCAACCAAATCCAGAAAACATGAAAACATATATGTGAGAGTTAAACGAAGTGTGGTTGGTAGAAGAATGTACGACGCTTGGATCTGTTCTCGCCGATTGCTCTACGCGGAAACCGGAACACTGCTTCATTCGGGACTCCGTTCCCTGCACACCGTAAACAATATCACTTTCTCTTGAACACTGGTGTAGCCTTCATGAGTTAAATGCCCTGAGACCAAAAGTTGGCTCCTTTTATGCGTCTTCGGTCTCGGGTAAGAAACCGAGATCTCTCGCTTGAGACAGCCTCGCTTTCGCCGATGACGCATGTGCCGTATCATTTCAACACTGCCTTGCCAAAGCTTGTCTAGCGGGTCCATGATGTCTACAAACGCATGTGTAAACAATATATCTTCTCTTGCTTCGGCAAGGTAAATCTCCGCCATAATCATCACTGAACTTCTTTTGGGAAGTCGACTGAACTGAGAAACTTTAAACTCACTCTTATTTTCATCCGCACATGTGCGCGCTCACACACACAAACATATATTTAAATATATATAAAACAGACAATTATCTGTAATGTTTAATCCTGAGTCGTTCTAAACATTGTATTGTAGCTTTAATTTCTAAAGACAAAAATTTTCCAACATTTGGATATTTCTTTATTACGCTGGTCCTTGATCTAACTTTTCGGGTCACATGAGCCATCTTCAGAGTGGTTGTATGGACATTTACACAAACATATTCACCATCAAATATGATATTCTTTTATGCTGACATAGAATATTGCTATGAAGTGATAACGGTCACGGAATAGCAGATGAAGGTTATAAATTCATGATGCGTTTCTATGACGTCATACACATGAAAGACCGAAATATTAACAACAGAACCATATATCAATGTATTGTGACTAGTTTGTAATGTAATTTTGTTGAGTGTGGGTTGCTTTGTTTTAATGTAGGTGGCCTCAAATATCTAAAGGTTCTTTTTACTGTGTGTACGTGTGAGTATTTTTGTGGCTTCAAACCCGTATTCGAGTATTGCCATCGCTTGATCAATCTACATATGCCACGCCCTTAAATGACTTCTTCAAGCCAACCAGCGACTGAGATTGTTTCGGACAAACGTTACAGCTAAATAGATTCACGGCGTGTGCTACCTCTGATTCCTGGTAATTGTTTTAAATTTTCCCTTTAGGACTCCCATTGAAGCGCACAGTTTTCCACAACGTCTACATGCATTCATGACATACTCAATGGATCCAATAACGTTGTAGCCCATGTCATATCGCTGGTGACTTTTAAGATCTGCTTTGATTAGTCATTTTTACCATTTACCACATTGAAGACATGTGAGATCACCAAATACACTATATATATATATATATATATATATATATATATATATATATATAAATTATTATGAATTATGTTTTAGAACATGTACATAATTTTTTCTATATATTCACAGCTCTATACATCACATATCGAGCACTGTTTTAAATAATGTTTTGGACGGAAAAAAAATTCTTTCTTCGTTCTGTACCCACTCGGATATATATATATATATATATATATATATATATATATATATATATATATATTTAGTATATCGAGGCAGCAAGTAATTTTCTAGACATATGCTATTAAATTTAAGAGACAATGAATGTCTATTATGTTTAATCATGAGCCGTTCTAAACGTCGGATTTTTGCTTTAATTTCAGTTGAAAATAAAGACAAAAATTCTCCAACATTTGGATAATTATTTATTGGTTTTCTTCTAAGCTTTCGGCTCACATGAGTCATCTTCAGAGAGGTAGTTTAAACTGAAATATTATAAAATCCACCATCACCGACGATTTTATTTTGTGTTGACATAAAACTCCGCTTGGCAACGGCAATAGTTACCAAAAATAATAAACGCAGTTCTTAAGTTTGCGATGCGGTTTTATGACGTCACACCGCGGGATATATATATATATATATATATATATATATATATATATATATATATATATACCTCCATTCGTTTTCGATATCTGAATTATAAATTGAATTTTTAAAAATAAAAGTTTTTCTTGAAATATTTATTTGAATTTTAATTGAAAGCTAAATTACTATTTCCAGTAAGCAAAATACTCTGGTTTATTTCAAACAGAAATTATATTGATTGGAATCGAATTTTTTTCAATTTTTTTAATCTTAATTTTTCGGCTATTTGTAAACAATAGTAAGTTCTCGGCTTTAAAAATCTTGCAAAAACAAAATATTCATCTGTAACACATTATTTTTGGAAAATAGCAAATTTTATGTTAAATTATTCTGATTTACACAAGTATTAATTATTTACAGCTTGAAATTTAGAATAAAACTATTTCTTACTCACAGATTTTAACTTTTTGAGCTGTTCGCTGTAAATCAAACGTCTTGACAGGTTGTCAGATTAGAAATAAGATAAAAGTGTATGGCGATCAAAAGTGACAAAATTTTACAAATTTTTTTCGGGTAATGGGAGGAAATGCGTACCGAACTCTTTATTTCGATCACTGGGATATATCATGAACTCTGGTAAGAAATGGTTACTGAACATTAGGTTTATAAGTCCAAAAGATTCAATTGTTCTTGTCCTTAAAGACACGTGGATATAGACGTTGTTTAATTCCTGTGACTTGACCGAAAAGAGTTCTATGTTCAATACCAAGCTACAGCAGTAAACAAGTAACTTAGAGAGTTAGAGGGAGATAACTCAGAAGCTCTACGCAAGAAATGATAATAAGACGCAAGAAATGATAATAAGACACGGATTTAAAAATTCTAAATAATTTCAAAAACACTGACTGAGGTTTGATTTCATTGGTTAGGTGTTTATTTTAAATGCATTTTTATTTCACACATATATATTTAAACAGGCACACTTACGTTAAAATTAAACTTGATTTTATTACAGGTGGCACACACATATAAATAGGTATGGGTTTCCTACATTTAAAAGAGATTATCTATTGATTTATTACAAATTATTACTTATTTAAAAAAAGTTAATTAACATCTGTTTTATTAACAAATCTCGGAAGAAACTTAATAAAGTGAAACATGTTAGATTAAAGATATTGTTCCTACTTGTTCTGTACTTATTTTTTTCGTCCGCGAACTGTTTAATACACTTAATATAATTGTCATTTTTGATAATTGGTGATGTAAGCCGAAAGCTCTGAGAGGATTAAAAATATGTAGCAATATTGTAATTTTCTCTATGTCAACGATAATGGTATTTAGCTTATCAGACGATATGAAAAGAATTTACATAAAATAAACAGACAAAACTAGTCTATATTATTTAATGAAACATACATCAATATATATATATATATATAATGACTATAGCAACAACAATACCAATAGTAACCGAACTAACTCTGCCGAAACTAGTATTAATTAAGCTATAATTTAAATCGTCTTGTACAACCCACCGAGAACGAACTCGGAGGGAAAAGAAGGGGAAGTAAAAAAAGAAACAAACGAAGTACATGAACAAAAAGTCAAGCACTTGTAAGAAAGAAAAAAAACCAAAACGAAAATCCTAACACTAAAGCGCTCAATACGAAAGTAGAGCAAACAAAAGATTTAAGCAAGAGCCAACAATCTACTACGGTTTTGCCCTACGGCTCGTCAGGGAAATTAGCTGGCTAACTTCCCTGACGAGCCGTAGGTTGTTGGCTCTTGCTTAGATTTTCTGTCTGTCTATATATCCAGAAGCAAGTGGATGTGTCTAGCCACACTGATGAGCTGTGATACAGCGAAACAGGCTTGTATGTGGATGACTAATATATATATATATAAGTGCATATTAAGCACTTTCTAGTTTCCTTTGTGCAAGGATAGAATTTCTTTCCTAGTCTTTTCATTAAAATTCACGTTCCTTGGTCCAACGTACATTTCTAAATCAGTACTCTGATGTTTAGCCATTCGAAGAATTGATATTATTCTTTTACGATACACGTTTTTTTATGAATAACTAGCAGTATAGCCCGGTGTTGCTCGGGTGTAATGAAAGCTTTAAAAGTAATCCATGGTCCTGGAGCTCAGACTCTTTGAACGTTGGCACGAATGACTAAAAAGCAATAGTTGTTTCCAGTTAAAGCGAAACCGTAGACTGAAAGAAAAATGAATGGATGTAAGTCAAATTTTGATTTCCTGCTATCGATATCAAATAAGTTTTTTTCGTCATAAACTCAATTTTGAAGGCTAAGCAAGTCCTCTGAATAAATGGTATCATGGCTGAGACCAAGAACTACAATTATACCTACATAGAGCCAAACTCGAAGCAAAATCTAAAATAAAAGGGCTGAAAAAATACAGACATACAGGTAGATAAACAGACACATACACAAACATCTTGCCTCTTATATATACATATTATCGATTTTCTGCACTATTGTAAGAACTGCAACGTTGAAACTTCTGAATATCGTTTCTTATGTGTCTGTCTATGAGTGTCTCAAATTTGATTAAATTCGGACCACTCCTTCTATAACCCGATTTTTTCGATTATCGATTTTCGATATTTATTGGGGGTACCTCGACACAAAACCTAGCTAAGAACACTCACAGACGCTTATAGTACAACTGTGTACATTTCAAGAAAATAGGTTCAGTCGTTTCGGAGTCTATAGGTAACGGACATACACACACACACAGACACGCACACACACAGACACACACACAGACACACACACACAGACACACATACACACACAGACAAAGTTCCATTTATAAATAAATTTAGATGTGTGTCGGTTTCATGTCGTGGAAATTAATCAAATTGATGTCAACAACAAAACATCACACGAAGTTTGCTCACCCGATATATAAACACAGACAATCATGAGACTAATCTATCGTTATATATCCACGCACACACACGCAAGGGTTCTCACGATTGTGCGCGTGTGTGTATGCGTGTGTGTGTGTATGTGTGTGCTAATACATACAACACTTCGTGTAAGTAAAACATTCCCGTCTGCCACTAGAAAAACTCTTAATCAATCATTTCAAAGAATTGATGAAATCAATAGAATTCTGACCGTTTTCTGTCTGTAACACTAACTTCTTGAGAACTAACAGGAGATTTCTTACATTAAAGTTTCGGTGAAACAAAGCCACAAGAGATTTTCAAACGATATTTACGCTATTGTTTTCTCGCTCCTTAAATCGTGTAAGAAATTTGTCCTTTATGAAAATGGAGAGAATTACTCTCAAGTAAAATACAAATCTTTTAATTATCCTCTTCACTATAAAAAAGACCGTTATATATATATATATATATATATATATATATATATATATATATATAAAGACCGTTATATATATATATATATATATATATATATATATATATATATATATACTACCGGCCATAATTATTAGGGCACCTCAGTTTTTAAAAGAAAATGATGCATTTCATACTATTTTTAGTATTTATTACCAAATGAATAATTCTGGATGAAAATAGAATGTTTTTGTTTTTTTGTTATTATTATTTTGCAAAATTTCACAAGGCAACCAGAAAGCCTTTGCTTCAGACAGCGAATAATAGCATGGGGAAGAGAGCACAAATACTGGACACCAGAATAGTGATGAGTCTAAGCTCGAACTGTTTGGGAGTAAAAGAAGGGTGTACGTGTGGAGGAGTGTTGGGGAGCCAGTGAATGATGAGTGTGTACAGTCATCGATGAAACATCGTTGGGGATCCTGTTTTGCGGGCACAAGTTCAAGGGACTTGGTTGAAGGAGACTATGAAGAAAGAACAGTACCATTCAATCTTACAGAGATATGCAATTCCATCTGGATTGCGTATTGTGGGCCAAAATGCCATCCTCCAGCAGGATAACAACCCAAAACATTTCTAAATTGTGCCAAAATTATTTAAAATTAAAAGAAACTGCTGGAGTGTTACAAGTTATGTGTTGGCCACCTCAGTCAACAGACCCCCTCACCAATGGGACTCGCCTGGGATGAGTTGGACAGGAGAAGTAAGAAGAAACAGCCTACTAATGTTCGGGATTTAGTTATGTGTCTAAAGGATAACTGGAGTGAATTGTCGGAGGATTATTTTAAAAAACATGTGGAAAGAATGCCCAGAGTGTGTGCAGCCGTTGAGATGGCAAAAGATGTTATTTTGATGAAACTGCAATATAGGTAATTATTAAATGTTTATAAATTCATTTGATGCGCATGTTATTGTGCAGTATTAACAAAAGAACCATTCATGTGAATCCAGGGCTCCCATAGATAAATCAAAATTATTCGTTGAATTTTTTTCAACTGTTGGTTGATGCGGATGAGAACTGATTTTCTACAGTTCAACATTATTTTGATTTTATCTTTTGAGATGTCCAAATAGAATTCCGCGAATTCCAGGGCAAGATTGAAGAGGCCCTCAGATATTGATGGGTAAAAATCCACGATGTCAAATTGTAGAAAAGTGGCATTATTTTTCTCGCCAGGGTTCTCGAACTATTTGATTACATCCATTGCACCCCTCCATTGCATGAGTCGGTTTTTTTCCTTATTTGTTGGTTAACTCTTCCCAGTATTACCTTTACTCATCTTACCGATTTATGATTTTGTAGGATTTATTCTTCTAGTGGATAATTTTCGGTAGAATTCCGGCTTGTGGTCTTTTAAAAGCACATATGCCTCCTTTGTAGTAATTTTGGGGACTCTGTCGCTTATTTTCAGTTTATCCGTAATTTGTTTGTCTGAGTAGTTGATTCTATTTATGTGGTTTTGTTGCTCCGTGTAAATTTTCCTGTAGTTTTTTGTTAGGTTTTTCTTAATTAGGTCTTAATTTTCTAGGTACCTCGACACAAAACCTAGCTAAGAACACTCACAGACGCTTATAGTACAACTGTGAAAATTTTCAAGAAAATCGGTTCAGTCGTTTCGGAGTCTATAGGTAACGGACATACACACACACAGATACACACATAGACACACAGACAAAGTTCCATTTATAAATAAATTTAAATGTGTGTCGGTTTCATGTCGTGGAAATTAATCAAATTAAAGTTAACAGAACTCTTTGGGGTCTACCTTATAGAAATTCAAGGTTTTATCCGATTTGACAAAAACCTTATTAGATTCGTTTATGCGACTGACCAGTGTGTCCAAGTGTTTTAGAAATTTGTTTTTGCGTTTGTGAAAGGTGATTTTGTTAATAATCTTGAATAGGTCGTTCACGAAGTTAAAGAGTTTGTTAATGAGAGGTGCGGTTGTTAGGTTTTTAAATCCAAATGTGTCCTTAGTATCTGAATCACCCTGGCCTTTAATGAAGAAATGCGCCTTCCATCTCATCCTTCGTATGAGATCTTCAGTCTTAAAGACTAGCTTTTGAAAGTATTCCTGTTTGTTTGGGATAGGAATATTTTTCAGCGAAATGTCGAAATTTACTTTATCCATGTTCAATGATTATATTAATGATAAAAGTGCTCAACTTAATGAAGGAGCAGATTATATATCGGAAACACCATGAACGTATTTAAAAGGCACTTTTACAATCACCTCTCATCCTTCAATAACAAAGAAAAACAAAACATGACGTCTCTTTCCAAACACTTTTCGAGGTTAAAAAACGAAAATAAAACACCTAAAGTTAAATGGAAATCCTCAAACAAGTAAGAACAGCGAAATCAATAAAGGAACCATGTTTCCTTTGTCTTCAAGGAAAAAATGAAATCATTAAACACATAAATAGCGACAAGCTTTTCAACCAGAGGCATGAAACCACAGTAAACTGCAAACACATTAAAGAACCAACCTTGCAATCATGCTGAAAAAGACTACACATGCCAAAACTAGGACCCCCTCCTGGAAACGATAAACCTTTATAGTACTAACAACGCTCTTATATCAAATTTTACCTATTTCACACCACGAATTATAAGCAAATTTAATTTAAAGTTTTATAGAAAAAAGTAATTTTCTAAATTCAAAATTAAGGTTAAATGTACAAAATTAGATTAATTATAAAACTGTGCTTAAATACAAAAATATTCTATAGTTGTACAAATAAACATTAAAGATAGGTCCAATTTCATAATTTTCCACCTTTTACACCTCCTTATTCCCCCCCTCTATTAAAACAAAAGAATAAAGCCTAACCAGGCGGTCATTAAATACACTTTCATGAATCAACTTTATCTCCTACCTACCCGACTTTCTTCAAAATTCTGACGGACAATTTACAAGACTTCTTCCCTTATCACTAACCCCCGCCAGCATCCTACACACAACTCGCCAAATATAAAAAAAGAGGTCTTCCATTCCTTTCCACACCACCTGATGAAACATTGAAAGTCCAATGTCGAAACAAAATGTACAATTTGTAGTGGATATATATAAATAAAAATTTGTACATGTTCTAAAATATAATTTATAATATATATATATATATATATATATATCAGCATGCAGTGTGGGCATAGAAGAATCCAAAGGAGTACCCTTTACATATAGTGGTAGGATAACTCTCTAAGAGAGCTCTAAACATATTTGCATATAAATACATATAGAGCAAATATAAGGAAAATTAAGACAGACACGTTATTTCATGGTGAATCGGAAGTATGAGCCTATTTCAGGTGAGCCATCGTCAGCTTCCGTCTTTATTTAACGAGGGATTCTACACCTACAGAATCCTTCGTTAAATAAAGACGGAAGCTGACGATGGCTCACCTGAAATAGGCTCATACTTCCGATTCACCATGAATTAACGTGTCTGTCTTAATTTTTCTTGTATATATATAATGATAAACCCGTAAAAACGAATAGAAAAAAACAAAAATTAATTAATATAAAATATTAATTAGATAAAAATAGAGAATTCAATGTATAATATCCAGAGCAGTATGATACGTATATATGCCAGAAAACTCAACACATAATTAAGCAGTTAAAAATACAGAATTTATTTCGGCAGTTGTAAAAATACAAAGTGTTTCATTAAATATATATTACGTGTGTGCGTAGCACTTTTCAAAAACAGTCTACATAAACAAGAGAAATGATTTTCTCTCTGTAGTTTAATTTCCGGTGATGAAGAAATCTTAATTATTCCGTTGCAAATAGAATGTTATTTGCTTCGTTTAACAATAAGGAAGTATTGAATGTAAACAGGAAAAGGCAGGAATTTAGTAAGTTCGATGTCATTATGGAGCTATTCAAATATTACCTCACTTACAGGACGACAGAACTGCGTAAATTACTGAAATTCAGAACTCAAGCGAGATTTGAAGTTACGTCCCATTTCCGCAAGAGTATACATGTTGGAACGAATTATTGTGAGGCGCGAAAAGTCACAATCGGCGAAATTGATTTTTATATCCTCTACAAATGTCATTGGTTTTAGTTTAATCCTTGTCACTTATTTTGTTTACAAGGTCTGTCCGGAAGAAATCAAGATATTAACGACTATTTAAGACAATAGTGCATTAGTTCATGTCAAAGTAATTTCTTTTCAAATTCACAAACTTTCTTCCACCTTTCAAAACAATATATAAAATCATTTTTGGGATTACTAACTGTCTAAGATGTGCGTTGTGGTACAGTGGATATCGGCTCGGAACGAAACACCGCAGAGCCGAGTTCGAATTCCAGTTAAATCCATTGTATTCACTTACGCGCAAATACCCTTGGGAAAGGTATTAATCCGTCTCTTCCTTCAAGTTATGGGTTAAATAGCAGGACAGATTGGGTTCTATAGCCTTGGTCGGCAAGCAGTTTACCGCAGAAAGCAATAGCAACCTACTGTGGGATAATCTTCTGCCCAGTCAGTCATGTCTCATTCGAGACATGATCGCCCAAGCGTGTATCACGTATGGCACTTAACTGACTGATCAACTGTTCCTTGCTTTTTTTGCAGTTTCATCCATGATCAGAAATCTTTTTTCTGAAACAACGATTTTAACTTTATAAAAACATAAACAAAATTCGCGTTTTAGGAAGAGCTGGGTGATGTGAGGTTTTGAAAACAAAATTCTACGAGAGGTGGCAACTAAGCTCTGAAGTGGTCGAAATAGTTCTGTACTTCCTCTAGAATTGTCAGTTCTTATGGTACCACCGTTCAATATATGTTTTCTGTTTGTTGAAGTTCTTCCCAGCGTGAGTCGTTTTCAACGGCTTCCCGGGTAAATTTGAAGCTTCTTCTTCTATGTGCCCTGTCATTTCAGGACGTAGGCGATCATGGCTTTCCACGTCTCTCTATCCCTGGTGGCTCTTAGCACGCCTTCTCCTGTTACACCATGCAACCCTTGTTCTGTCATCCACTCGCTCAAGCCCATAAATCTAGAATATAAATGTATAGAAACTAGCATGGCCACAAAATGAGAGATCAGTTTATATATTGATTATAATATAGATTTGATCCCCCACTTTATAACCACATTATAATTTCTTACAAACAGTTGGCATATATCTTCTTCTATGTGCCCTGTTCCTTCAGTATGTAGGTGATCATGGCTTTCCACGTCTCCCTATCCCTGGTAGCTCTTAGCACGGCTTCTCCTGTTACACCATGCAATCCTCGTTTTATCATCCACCTGATCAGGTCCTTCAAATATGTTATCCGTTGCCTTTCCCTGTCTCTTTTTCTCTCTATCTGGTCTGTTAGTATCAGGTACTCCAAACCTTCCTTCCTCATTCCGTGTCCCAGGAACTTCAGTTGTCTCTTCATGATGCTCACTATTAATTTCCTTTTCGTTGCCATTCTTTCCAACACCTCGCCATTGCTCACATGCTCGGTCCATGATATCCGCAGCATCCTTCTGTAGAACCACATTTCCACTGCTTCAAGTTTTTCCTTCACCTTCGATGATATTTCCCAGCATTCACTGCCATATCGAAGAACCGACATCACATAGCAATCTAGCACGCTCTTCTTTGTTTCTAGTGAAATTTTCCTGTGTTTTAATACTTTACTTAGCTTCTGGAACGCGTTCTTTGCCATGCCGATTCGTCTTCGGATCTCTGTGTCGCACTTTCCATCTCCTGTTAGAACACTTCCTAGGTATTTAAATTTTTGTGTTTGCTTGATTCTAGTATTCTCCACCTGTATTTGACATTTTGGGTTGCTCTTTTTGCTGATGACCATGCATTCAGTTTTGTTGCAGTTTATTTGTAATCCTTTTTTGTCACCCTTTTCTGCTACATTCTGTTGAAAGTTTGTAGTTTTCTTTGTGTCTGCAATCAGCACTGTATCATCTGCATAGCTTATGTTGTTCAAATTGTGGCCCCCGATAACAAATACTGGCATAGCATCTAGGGTCCTCAAAATAATCTCGCTGTACATCTGGGTTACGTTCACTGATATAAAAGTGAGGGGCTTCTTTGAATTTTGTTATGGATTTCTAGATAAATAGCAAAGGTACCAGACCAATATTAAATGCATGGAGGAACGGTAAATTTAAAAAGTTGCAAGACATATTCTGACGAGAAAAATTGTCAAGCACAACATTTAAACCAACTTTCTTAGCAGTAAACCTAGCAGTTGATTCAATATAACTTCAGCCCACTTCATGCCAGGGGAAACGTGAGGCCGATATGTTGCAAAGAGCCATGCTGATGAAAGAACAAAAATGTTTTTTAGATGTTTAATGAAAAAAAGTCTCGTTTTGGTGCTGTTAAAATTAATGTCCTGTGAGTAGCACACTTTTCAAGCCCTTCTTCTTTATCAGGTGTCCCAGAAATTCCAACGTTCTTTTCCTGATGTTAAGCATAAATTTATTTTTTTTATATTCCATTATCTCTAAAACCTGTTTGTTGTTCACATATTCGATCCATGGTATCCTCAGCATCCTTCTGTAGAACCACATTTCTGTTGTTTCGAGTATCTCTTTAATCTTTGGGGAGATTGTCCAGTATTCACTGCCACATAGGAGGACAAATATCACGTAACAGCTGCGAAAACCATATTGTCAGAAAGAAGGCTTTGTAAGGTGAGAGGCTTAACCAGTTCTTAGTTGATTAAAGTCTCTAGGACATCGACAAATAAGGTAGGAGTGTAATAGGTCGATAGTTTGCCCTGATTCTTAAAAACAGAAACTGCAGTAGATGATTTCCAGGAAAGCAAGAAACAAAATATTTACGAAGAAAAGCTCAAAAAAGTATAAAGGAACAGGAATATTTTATTCAAAACAAAGAAAAAAGTATTAAACTGTTATGTAATATCAGTCTCAATAACTAAAATTTCTTCAACGACGATTTACTTGATTGACTTTACTACGGCTTATTAACCTTTTTTCTGGTTATTTAAAATCAGAAAATATTTTTAGATTGTGAAAATTGTTTTTATATAATAATAGTTTAGAGATACAAGTCTTACTATATAACCCATAGATGATAGGAAGAATAGAGATTCGTACGTTTCTTACAGGTATTTTTTTGCGTAAGGGAATATAAAAAAACTGACCAGAATTAGAACTCAGCTCACCGATTAAGAATTCTGAGTTATTATCCATTACACAACCTGCACATACAAGCTTACAGCACCTGGCATTTCTAAACGGGCACACCTCTAGATACTGACCATGCTCAACGTTGCTTAACTTCGATGATCATACGGAAACCGGTGTTTCTGTTGTGTACCAAATCGCCTATAGTATATACTACTACTGCTGTTGCTGCTGGAACAACAATCGTCTCGACGGATAAACGACAACAGGACAACGAGTTTATAAAAATATTAATGTATATTTTTATTCTCTTCAGCGATCGTTATGTGTAGAATAATAGTCAGTGAGAGAGTCACGCACATCCGCACAGACGAGGAAATTGACTGGCTGGAATTCTATTTCTTGTATTTTCTTAGAGTTGCCTGGCTGTTCTGTTGTGGACCCGGAAAAACCCGTTCTTATAAGCTGAGATTCATCGCACTCCGCCTATTTGCGTCATCTTTGGTAGGCATACCCACCAGCCACTTTTGCCGATTATTGCCTTTGGCCAGTTTTCTTTTGATGTCATCACATTTTTGTCTTTCCATGGTTTATATTTGCCGACTTTGAACACGGTCGCCCTCACACAAACACACATTGTTTCTCATTGTTCCTAAATCATATCTCTGTTCGCTCACCAAAATACATTCCTTAATATAAACACCTTTGTAGTTTGCCACTGGCTCCATTTCTCTGCCATTCTTTTACATTTTCTGACCTTGAAACCGCCGCCTTTGATGCAAAAACACTTTTTATTTGTCATTAGTCTATGCATTGCTACTTTTGACCGAACCTTAGATAAGGTGGGTCACAGAATATACTACATTTCAACGCGATGTGGCCGTAAGCACCGATGACTTGAGACATTCTGAGAACACTAAGTCCGGAACATGTGAGCAAACGGGAAAACTTAAGGAAAATAGAAACAAAATGTCACTTGCACTTAGAAGCGAAAAGTAACAGTTTAAATTTCTGTAATGGATTAGCGTTGTGGTACAGTGGATATCGACTCGAAACGACAAGTCGGGGAGCCGGGTTCGAATTCCAATTGAATTCCATGCATTCACTTACGCGCAAATCCCCTTGGCAAAGGTATTAATCCACCTCTTCCCTCCGGTTATGGGCTAAATAATAGAACAAATTGGGTTCTCTAGCCTTGGATGATTAGGGGTACCACAGCAGTGTTATAGACGCATAGGAGTACCACAGCAGTGTTATGGACGCAGATCGCCTAAGGCAGGCCAACAATATCCAGTTTGCCTTCTCCTAGAATAACATAGTCGATACTCTATTTACCCATAGCTGGGGAAGCAGAGATGGATTCGTGCCTTTTCTAAAAGTAAGTGCATGTAATGAATTCGATTGGAATCTCCGATTCCCAAACCCAAGCCGCTAACCATTACTCCAACATACCTGCCATAATTCACCATTTATTAAATGATTTTCCGACAAGACTTTTAATTAAAAACCATCGTTTATTGCATGCTCGCACACACACACACACGAGCAGACTCACTCACAGACACATAATTGCGCTTCAATAATTTCACAGTTTGTTGATCAGTCAGTTAGTTAAGTGCCATAGGTAATACACGCATTGGGCGATCATGTCTCGAAAGAGACATGACTGACTTAGCAGAAGATTATCCCGCAGCAGGTTGTCATTGCTTTCTGCGGTAGACTAGTTGCCAGTGAAGGTTATAGAATCCAATCTGTCCTATTATTTAACCAATAATTGGAGGGAAGAGATGGATTAATAACTTTCCTAAGAGTATTTGCGCGTAAGTGAATGCAAGGAATTCCAATGGAATTTGAACTCGCCTCCCTGATTTGTCAATCCGAGTCGATATCCACTGCGCCACAACGCACATCCTCAATGCACGTTTGTTGATAGCAAAAGCATTTACTTCATGCAAGGAATATTTATTTTCAACATTACTTCCTTTCTTGTCGTTGCACTTTATTCAAATGCTTATACGTACCCGGTCTCTCTCTCTCTCTCTCTCTCTCTCTCTATATATATATATATATATATATATATATATATATGTACAGTACCGTGCAAAAGAACTATTCCATCTTTTATGAGGCATATTGACAGAAAATAATTTAATTAAAGTAATTTTAATTGATTTACTCAACAAATGCTTTAACAAGAAAAAATACTTGTTCCAATATAAATTTAATATTTAGTATGATAGCCTTTTGCTTTGATCACAGCCTTCATTCTGTCAGGCATTGACATCACAAGCTACTTTAATGTATCTAATAGTATCTCCTGCGAAGCAGCTTGTATTTGTTCCCAAAATGTGTTTATGCCAAGTAACATTAGATTTATCAATATTTTATCCAAAATATCCCATAGATGTTCAATAGGATTGGAATCAGGGCTTTGTGGGGGCCAATTCAAATTCCGAAGCCTTCCTTCCTTTTCCTTTTTAGTTAAATAATTCTTACAAATGTTTGGCTTTTCACCCTGTATTTGAATTTCAGTGACGTTTATATGAAAATCACCCCTGTCCTAATACTTTTGGACACTACCGGTAATTTGCGAAAGTGTTAGGACAGGGTTGATTTTAAACTCTATTTTGATGTCTCATAAAAGATAAAATAGTTCTTGTCCTAATACTTTTGCACAGTACTGTATATAAAATTAAATTACTATCTACATATTGAATTACTGTACTATAAAATTTAAAACAAATATGACTTATAATTTTTATAATATTTCAGAGTACAAAAAAAATTAGGAATAAAACTAGACAAATATGTTAAATGAACATGTAACCTGCATCCAGGACGTTCTTTCCGCTTGAATCCATCCTGCATATATACAAGTCTACCATTCGACCCTGCATGGAGTACTGCTGCCATTTATGGTCAGGCGCCCCTGCCGCTCACCTCAGTGTTCTCGACAGGCTCCAAAGAATAGTTAGTAACGTGATAGGTGCTGACTTGGCGGCTCGACTATAACCACTTCCCCATTGACGAAATGTGGCTTCCCTTTGTCTGTTCTATAAGTACTTTCATGGCTTCTGCTCAGACGAACTTAAGTCACTGGTGCCTCCTCAACAGGTGTTTACTCGTGCAACCAGAATGGCAACTGGGTCCCACCCATTCATAGCTAGGTTAGCCAAATGCAGACGACAATTCTACTCCTGCAGCTTCTTCTCTCGCACATCCCGCCTGTGGAACTCGCTCCCATATTCTTGCTTTCCTGAACACTACAACCTCCAGAAATTTAAATGCAATATCAATACTCATCTACTAACCACCTGACTCTAGCCCTTCTCCACCCCGTATATCCTTCCCTTTCTCTCCCCCCCCCCTTGCAACTGTCATCACACCTGCATTTTCATCTTTCTATTGCTTCTTTCTAATTGGTTTGTAATCCTCTTCTCCCTCCTCTAATTTATTTTCTTTCAGTTCTGTAGCCCCCCGCACATCAGTGGCATTTACGCCTTGCCCGGGGTGAAATGATTAAAAAAAAAGAGAGAGATCTAAACTGATTCTTAAAACCTTAAAGAGAGTTTTATTTTGTTTTGATTGTTGTAAAGTGTCCACTTTTCATCATTGATATTGTAATATTTCAGTTGTTTAGATAATATGGATCTCTTTCTACAGACTTTATAGCAAATTGGGTAGAATAAATTTTGAGAAATTTGTAATCTGTTGGTGTTTGGTTGTATATATGGTTTGTCAGGCAAGCTTTCGAACGACAGAAAGGGCGACAAATAACAGCCGAAAAGGCGATTATCCATCCATTTCTTGTGTCTCTTTTTTGAATTTGCGTGATTGCGTTTGCTTTCTTCAAAGCGCTTTGCTCTCTCGTAATTATATTTGCTCCATTTTAAGCAGGCAGTAGCATTATATACCCTGACTAATTTAATAAATCAGGTAATTCTGAGAATGGACGTGCGTTGAGGTGCAAAATCGGTTTTAAATGAGAGGGCCAAATTTTTTTTTAATCGTTTCACCCCAAGCAAGAATGTACCGCCACTGATGCGCAGGGGGCTACATAAGAGAGTAAAAGTTTAGATAGGAAGAGAGTGAAGAGAAAGACGAACCAGTTACAGGGGGTTATTTGAGAAAGAGCAAGAGAAGGATGAGAACACAAATGTGAAGACAGTTGCGAAGATAAAGAGAAAAGAAAAGATGTAAAAAGAACTTGAGTCAAGTGGATAAGAGATGGGAATTGATATTGCATTTAAATTCCTACAGGTTGTAGCCGTCAGAAAAGCAAGTATATGGAAGTGTTTTCCACAGGCGGGAAGTGCAAGAAAAGAAGCTGATGGAGTAGAATTGTCGGCTGCATTTGGTTGATATAACTGTAAATGGGTGAGACCTAGTTGCCAGTCGAGTAAATTCTTGTAGTGGGGGCGTCAGTGACTTAAGTTCGTCGGAGCAGAAGCCATGAAAATATTTTTAGAATAGACCCAGGAAAGCCACAAGCCGCTGGTGAGAAACTGGCTGGAGTCAAGCTGCCAGGTCGAGACCAATCAAATTACAGATTCTCCTTTGGAGCCTGTCGAGAACACTGAGATGAACAGCAGGGACGCCTGGCCATATATGACAACAGAGTTTGAATTCCTGTTAAAATGTGTTGTATTCACTTACGCAGAAATACCCTTGGGAAAGGTATTAATCCATTGCTTCGCTCTCTAGCTATGAGTTAAATAACAGAACAGATTCGGTTCTATAGCCTTAATTGGCAACCAGCCTACCTACTGCCCAGTCAGTCATGTCTCTTCAGTTAGTCAGTTAAGTGCCGTACGTTATACACGCTTGGGCGATCATGTCTCGAAAGACACATTAATGTCTGGGCAGATGATTATCCCACAGTAGGTTACCATTGCTTTCTGTGGTAGACTGGTTACCAGCCAAGGCTCTAAAACCTAATCTGTTCTGTTATTTAACCCATAACTGGAAGGAAAAGACAGATTATTACCTTTTCCAATGGTATTTGCGCGTAAATGAATGCAAAGAATTTAACTGGAATTCGAACTCAGCCCTACGATTTCCCGTTTCGAGCCGATATCCACTGCACCACAACGCACATATCGAAAAAGGTGTATCACATATAGCATTTGACTGAATCCTGTGAAGTTCTTTGGTTCGTCAACTACAAAGCCCTTCAAATAAAATTGTGATGTTTGGTCATTTAGTCTATTTTCTAATCATGGCTGACTCGAGAAATTTTATACATTCTCTCATAAGCTGACAGATATGTGTTGAGTAAGGTGCATCTACTTGAGCCTAGTGGCATGATATAACCACAGTCCAACGGATGTCCCTACCTTTAAACGTTGTTTCAGTTTAAACTCGGATAGTGCACCTTATCGTGAAACCATGAAAAGAAACTTGTCTCAAATATTAACATTACTGTCGAGAATGGATGCTCTACGCTTTTTGTTTTGTGCCTTATTAAGGTTAGTTCTTAAGAGATGTAAAACCCATAATAAAAATTGGACTCACTTTGCTGATTTACGAACTTCATCTGTCAATTATCGCTCAAGATAGATTGATATATATCTATGTCTGTCTGCCTGGGAACATTGTTAATTGGAAAAGTTCATGAGTGGTTGAGTGTTCAATTAGCCAAATGATATGACTTATTAGCGAAACGAACCCATCAGGTGGCACCGTTGGGAAGAGTCTCAAAAGTATACAAACAGTTGACCCAAGGATATTTGAATGAAATTGGGAAACTCTTTGAAAGTCATTGATCGGTGTGTTTAGCACGTTAATGGCGGCGATACGTGTCGCCGCTCTCACTGTTCAAATAATCTCTCTGAAAAAGTTCTAAACCAAAAAACTATTTTTCCTATGGAATATGATAAAAACGAAAAGTATATATAAGTCATCCACATACTAGGCTGTTTTGCTGTGTCACAGCTCATCAGTGTTGGTACACTTCCATTTTCATCCAGCTGGGATCAAAACTCGACTGATCTTGTGTCAGTCGGATTCCCTACTCCCTAAACCATAAGCACATGGAATCAGAGAGAAGAAATTTTAGCCTGTTATATATATCCGGTGTATACACACGCCGGTCACCGGGAGAACTCAATTCATTACAGAAGAGTAACGCGTATATATTTATACTCTACCAGCCCTAATTATTAGGCGATCCCAGTTTTTTAAAAGAAATTATGTATTTCATACAATTTTTAGTATTTATTGCCAAGTGGATAATTCTAAATGAACATAGAATGGTTCTTTTGTTAATACTGCATAATAACATGTGCATCAAATGAACTGTTCTGCTGCCCAGTTTTTGTGCTCTCTTCCCTATGCTAGTCTCTCCTTCTTCTTCTTATTGGTTGGCCGAAGCAAAGGCTTCCTGGATGACTTGTAAAATTTTACAAATCAATAATAACAAATGAATCATTCTATTTTCATTTAGAATCATCCACTTGGCAATAAATACTAAAAATAGTATGAAATATATCATTTTTTTTACAAAATGATGTGGCCTAATAATTATAGCCGGTAGTATATATATATATATATATATATATATATATATATATATATATATATTTTAATTCAGATACTTCAATCCAAGGGAAAAAAGCAGGAAGGTAAATTACAAAAACCCGATCTTAATTAATATTAAAAATTTTATTTCAATATTAAAAAATGATACAGGAAGAGAGCTATACAGAGAAGAGAGCTATATTACAGACCAAATATATATTAAAAAAGGATTAATTCAAAGATGCTGAATGGCCATTTCGATATGAAGATCCCCACGGGGGATAACACATCACCTCAGCAACAGAAAAATCCTTTCAGAAACTTAGAAACTTAGAGTTTCTGAAAGGATTTTTCTGTTGCTGAGGTGATGTGTTATCCCCCGTGGGGATCTTCATATCGAAATGGCCATTCAGCATCTTTGAATTAATCCTTTTTTAATATATATATATATATATATATATATATATATATATATATATATATAGGTATAGATGTCCAGTCCGTAAACTGTGAGGATAATCCAACAAGATTAACTTAATATAAATATTAAGTGTTATATCTATATAGAGAGCTCAATGGATGTTATCCAGTGCAATATGATATTTATAAAGGAAATCTCAACACGTCATTACAACTGGTTATAAATTGTAATTCATTTCTATGAGCTTAATTATCTCATTTCATCAGACCTTATAATATTCATTCCATTTGGTACAAAGAATTTTGCCGGAATAAACATTTTCTTTAACTGAAGAGAAGGAATAAAATAAAAATAAAATAAGAAGGAAAAGAGAAAGAGGAAAAGAGAGTCAGGATTTAGGCATTGGCGTCAGATCTGTCTGGGATTGCCCAGGCCGTCGTGAAGAGGTTGATCTGTAAAGGAATTTCTAATTCTTTGGATACTGGTGTTTGTGTGACCCCATAAAACCAAAATTTCATTGTGTTACATGTAAAAGCACTAAAAAGCAAGAGTCATATTTATTAATGCAATGTTAATTTCTATTGTAGTGTAAACTCATATCATTTGAATATCGACTAGTAATTATTTTGGCATTGAAAATAAATTTTAGTGCAATGTGGAGTTAAATATATTCGTATTTTGTCGACTCGTTTTTTATTATTGCAGTATAGAATATTGATACAAATTAGTCCATATTGTCTTAATAATTGACATGATTATATTTCGTTTAATGAGGATCTCAAGACGCAATCATCAAAACTGAAAAAAATAAAACACTTTATTAAATAATATTTTTAAAGTTTTAGTTTACGGCACTGATCTTATGGAACATTGTCGTTTGCTCTTTCATTTCCGTCTGACATACTCAAGCGGCTTCACGTTTCTATCGTTCAACATTATTTTTTCATTTATTTCTTTAGTAAATAACTTGTCTATGTCAGTCAGTTAAGTGCCATACGTGATACACGCTTGGGCGATCACGTCTCGAAAGAGACATGACTGACTGGGCAGAAGATTATCCCGCAGTAGGTTGCCATTGCTTTCTGCGGTAGACTGGTTGCCGACCAAGGCTATAGAACCCAATCTGTCCTGCTATTTAACCCATAACTGGAAGGAAGAGACAGATTTAACCTTTCCCAAGGGTATTTGCGCGTAAGTGAATACATGGATTCAACTGGAATTCGAACGCGGCTCCCCAGTATGTAACTCTTGTTAAAGACTTTTTACCTTGTCGCCTAAGATACAAAAGGTTTAGTGTTATCATAATTGGATACCTGGGTAAGGGGCGCTTTTCGTTGAGTTTTGCTTTCAGTAGGTTATACAAGACACACTACTTATTGAAATAAATCATTGGTTCTCCAGAAGAAGCTCATATTCGAAGTCACCTATGCAATCCCATCTTTTAGGTACTGCGATTAGTTTTTGGTACGAAATTTATTCTTGTTGCTTTCTAAATTGTTGTAAAGTATCCACTTTTCATTGTCCATCATATTCTGTTTAAATACTAAACATTTGTACGTTTATATAGCAAATCAAATGAACTGAGAAATATCCTCACTGAAGCTACCTACTAAAGCCAGAAAAGAAGCTCATATTCCGGAAGGAGCTCATATTCAAATACTCCTTTAAAACTCTACCTTTTAGGAACTGAGATTAATTTTTGTACGTAATTTATTCCTCTTGCGTTTCACATTGATGTAAAGTATCCACTTTTGATTGTCCGTTAGTATCTATTTAAACACCAGACACTTTCTTACGTTTAAATAGCATATCAAATGCATTGAATTTTTTTTATCTCGCTTATGTTGAGTCGACGCATGAAAGCAACTAGCATATGTCTGCTGGTGCAAACGATTTTCAAAGCTACATTCGTAGATTTATATTCTATTGGCTATCTTATGCACTAAATAGCGATGATTACTATCAATTATTATCTAGTTTTATCGTTATCAACCATGGGTAGTCTACTCGAGTTGGAAGTATTCATCAATGAGAAATTTCGAGCAAATAAAATTTTTAGCACATTTGATCATTCTTGTTTTATGTGCCCGGATGTGGGTAATCATGGTTCTCAACAACTTCTTGCATTTGGTTGCTATTGGTACCTTTGATTCTCTATAATTCTTTAAGAATTTTCTGCCATCCATTTATACAGACTTGATAAGTTGATTACACACAATACTTTCTCGTTTCTTTTGTGTTAAATTTTCAGAAATTGTATCAATTGTATCTCTCTAATGTTAAGTAGTTGCTACTTTCATGTTCTGACACTGGTTTTCTCAGAATTCGCCATTAAAATCATATCGCCGTAGCTTCAACTCTCCTCTTAAATAACAGGTTATCAAGCATTAACTGCTATATACTAATTAACAGTTCTAATGATAAGGTTGTTACAAAAATAATGGCCGCTCGAAGTGTCGTATTTTGAAAAGCCATTTTAACATAGAATTCACGGTGTATATTAGATTGTTACAAAAATAATGGCCGCTCGAAGTGTCGTATTTTGAAAAACCATTTTAACATAGTATTTACGGTATATTTTAGGTTGTTACAAAAATAATGGCCGCTCGAAGTGTTGTATTTTGAAAAGCCATTTCAACATAGAATTCACGGTATATATTAGGTTGTTACAAAAATAATGGCCGCTCGAAGTGTTGTATTTTGAAAAGCCATTTCAACATAGAATTCACGGTATATATTAGGTTGTTACAAAAATAATGGCCGCTCGAAGTGTTGTATTTTGAAAAGCCATTTTAACATAGAATTCACGGTGTATATTAGATTGTTACAAAAATAATGGCCGCTCGAAGTGTTATATTTTGAAAAACCATTTTAACATAGTATTCACGGTATATATTAGGTTGTGATGTATTTTGAAAAGCCATTTTAACATAATATTCACGGTATATATTAGGTTGTTACAAAAATAATGGCCGCTCGAAGTGTTGTATTTTGAAAAGCCATTTTAACATAGAAATCACGGTATATATTAGATTGTTACAAAAATAATGGCCGCTCGAAGTGATGTATTTTGAAAAGCCATTTTAACATAGAATTCACGGTATATATTAGATTGTTACAAAAATAATGGCCGCTCGAAGTGTTGTATTTTGAAAAGCCATTTTAACATAGAATTCACGGTGTATATTAGGTTGTTACAAAATAATGGACGCTCGAAGTGTTGTATTTTGAAAAGCCTTTTTTAACACAGAATTCACGGTTTATATTAAGTGAATTTTGGTAAATATAATAATTAATTTGTGTCGTTTAATAATTTTTAAATTAATTTCAAACATATAGTACTGTGCAAAAGTATTAGGACAATGACTATTTTATCTTTTATGAGGCATATTGACAGAAAATAATTAAATTAAAGTAATTTTATTTGATTTACTCAACAAATGCTTTAACAAGAAAAAGTACTTGTTACAAAATAAATTTAATATTTAGTATAATAGCCTTTTGCTTTGATCACAGCTTTCATTCTGTCAGGCATTGACATCACACGCTTCTTCAATGTATCTAATGGTATCTCCTGCCAAGCAGCTTGTATTTGTTCCCAAAGTGTGTATTACAAAGTAACATTAAATTTATCAATTTTTTAGCCAAAATATCCCATAGATGTTCAATAGGATTGAGATGAGGGCTTTGTGGGGGCCAATTCAAATTTCAAAGCCTTCCTTCCTCTTTCTTTTTAGTTAAATAATTCTTACAAATGTTTGGCTTTTCACCCTGTATTTGAATTTCAGTGACGTTTATATGAAAATCACCCCTGTCCTAATACTTTAACTCTATTTTGATGCCTCATAAAAGATAAAATATTTCTTGTACAGTAAATATTCTTGAAGCATAGCTCCCTTGATTATGAACATGAAAAATATTATCTTCCTTTACATTTCTTGCATGAGTTCAAATTTAGGCACAGTGCCTTCTCAACTCTTGCCAACATCAACAGAGCACCAGGAGATATATCCACAAGTGATCAAACAGAACGAAAGTGGTTCCAGAGGTCGGTCATGCAGTCTTGACAACGAACAATTGCTCGCAGTTGTTGAGCAAAACCTACGTCGAAGTATCAGAGAAATGTCTCAGACGTTTGGTGCCAGCACTGTAATAGTCTCAGGCCGATAAATGGGTTCCTCATGATCTTAATTATAATAAAAAACTGATGCGTTTTAAAGTATGCTCTTTCTGCGTAACAACAATGATCTTGTTGCGTATGGGAGCGGGTTGATGTTTCTTTGATTTGGCCTTGTGTCAGACTTAACCGAACTCTTTACAGCTTACAAGTTTTATGCAGAATAATATTCATCAGAAGGTTTTCATCAGAAGGTTGGTTGTCGGCAGGTTGGAATATGTAGAATTGGTGCAGAAGTGTGGAATAATAAAATATGCACTTGAATGTTAAAATAGAAATTTATTAAGAGGAAAGAATAACAAGTTGTAAAAGTTATCGTTACGAGTTAATGTTCATTATTAAGAAGTTATGAGTAGAGTTCGTGTTCAATGATAAAGTTGAGTTAAGGGTATCGAGAGTTGAAGAAATTGTTCTTAGTAGTAATTGTTGAAAGAGATAAGGAGAAAGAAAAAGAGGACAATGTCCGAGTCGCTTGAAGTTGAAAGTTACATTTTAGTGTTGTCTTTCTCGCTGCTTCCATCTGACTGACTTGACTGATGTTGATGAAGTCCTTTTATTGTAATCGAGATATTTTCGCATTCACACGCGAAGTCTTTTTGGTCTTGCAAGTCGCTCTCATTCTTCAAAAATCATCATAACACCTACTTGCGAAATCTGGCTTCGACTTTTTCGTTAAGCACATAGTCAATCCTTTTTCAATTTGGGAAAACCAGGATTTCACATATCATTGTGAATTTTGGTAAAAGTGAAGAAGAAGGTTGATTTTAATTCATTTCTTATCCACTACAATCCCTTTGTTCATTGAATAGTCACTTGTGAGGAAAAGTAGATCTTTTATGATAGCTATAAACTATCAGATCGATGGCTTGATCGTGATCAGTCCCCCCAAACGTTTGACCAAAGCCAAAATTGCATCAGCAAAAGATTATGGTGACTGTCTGGTGGTCTTGCTGGATGTGCGTTGTGGTGCAGTGTATATCGACTCGAAGCGACAAATCGGGGAACCGAATTCGAAATCCAGTTGAATTCCTTGCATTCACTTACGCACAAATAGCCCTGGGAAAGGTATTAATCAGTCTATTCCCTCCAGCTCTAAGTTAAATAACAAAACAGATTGGGTACTATAACCTTGGCTGGACACTAGTTTACCGCAGAAAGCAATGGCAACCTACTGCGGGATAATCTTCTGCCCAGTCTGCCATGTTTCTTCCGAGACATGATCGACCAAAGCATGTATCACGTATGGCACTTAACTTACTGACTGAATATAATAGTTGAAAACATGATTAAGGATTCTACTGGTCATAAAGTGGGGGTTCTGTTTTATATTGTTATGAAGTAATAAGCTGATCCCCTACTAATTATTACTTAATAATATAATACATCTCTTCTCCCTCCAGCTATAAGTCAAATAACAGGACAGATTGGGTTCTATAGCCTTGGCTGGCAACCAGTCTACCGCAGAAAGTAATGGCAACCTACTGCGGGATAATATTCTGCCCAGTCTGTCATGTCTCTTTCGAGACATGATTGTCCAAAGCGTGTATCACGTGTGGCATTTAACAGACTGACTGAATATAATAGCTGAAAACATGATTAAAGTGGGGGACCGGTTTTATATTGTTATGAAATAATAAACTGACCCCCCACTAATCATACTTAATATAATAATGTAATAGGATCTATATCTCTTCTCCCTCCAGCTATAAGTCAAATAACAGGACAGATTGGGTTCTATAGCCTTGGCTGGTAACCAGTCTACCGCAGAATGGCAACCTACTGCGGGATAATTTTTTGCCCAGTCAGTAATTTTTTTTTAATCATATCACCCCGAGCAAGGCGATAACACCTTTGATGCGCAGGGGCTACGTGAGAGTAAAAAGATTGAATAAGAGAAGGCAGGAAACCACATCCTAAGCAGGGAACAAGGGATGAGTCTCTTCACCTGTTCAATAGACGTGGGTGGAGTGTGAACTGGGCGATAGTTTAGTCTATCTACTCCAATTGAAAAAAAAGAAAAAAGAAAAAAGGAAAGTGTAAAAAGATTGGAAAAGAGAACATTCTCTGGCCAAAAAGTTAAAAAATGATTATTTTTCAACTCACTGGCAGAAACAGTGTGTGTTTTTGGGATGGAATCAACTGTCTTGACTATTGAATATTGTTAAAAGTAAGCCATTTTTTCTTTTTTTTTTTTTGTTCGTTTTTGCCTAATTTTTGCTTAATTTTAAAATTTTCGTGCCTAATTGAAGGATTGGTTTTGTTTTTAGCAGAAATTTCTTTGACTGGTGGATTCTTTGTATTTATTTTATTTTTTTTATTTATGTCTCTTTCGAGACATGATCGCCTAAACCGTGTATCACGTATGGCACTTAACTGACTGACTGAATATAATACTTGAAAAAATGATTAAGGCTTCTACTGGGCATAAAGTGGGGGAACAGTTTATTACTTAATAACAATATAAAACTGATCCCCCACTAATTACTACTTAATAATATAATACATCTCTCCCCCTCTAGCTTTGGGTTCTATATCCTTGGTCGGCAACCAGTCTACCGCAGAAAGCAATGGCAACTTACTACGGTATAATATTCTGCCCAGTCAGTCATGTCTCTTTTGAGACATGATCGCCTAAACCGTGTATCACGTATGGCCCTTAACTGACTGACTGACAGACAGGTGGTCTGCAATTAGTATTAACTACTACAGTTTTATGAAAGCCAATCGCAGCATCAATGCAGAGCTTTATTGCAATCAACTTTACTAAAATGCATGCACGTCTAGAACATCTGGGACCTGCATCGGTGAAGCGACATGGTCAAGTTGTACTCCACGATTATGCGCTGCCTCATGTTGCAAGAATGACGTTGCAAAAACTCTCAAGAGTTTAGCTCATCCTCCATATTCTCATGATCTTTCACTCACTGACGGTTGCAGGGTCTGGGCAACTCCTGACACGCGTTCGAGCTCCCCACATAAAATCTCGACCTTATGCCATACATATCGCTCTAGTTGGAGAGCTCTGTAAATGTAATACTTTCTGCCTAGTGCCACATCTAAGCTACGCTTAGAAAATCATCACATTCCCACTGGAGGAAGGGCGAGCAGTTAAAAGAGCAAAACATAAAACCGTCAAACCGAATTCTAAGGGAGTTCCAGAGGTAGAAGTGCGAGAAAAGAAACTATTAGAGTAGAAGTGCAGGTTATATTTAACTATTTAAACAGTAAAAGGATGGAACCTCAATGCCAATGTAGCAGCGGGCTTAAATCTATCTGACCGGGGAACCAGGGAGAAAAAGATTATCAGCGCAGTTGCTATAAAAAATATTTGTAGAAAAAGCAGATGAAAGCCACGTCAAACAGTTTTGGCTCACTTCCTACTCTTAGGAAAGGCATGAATCCATCTTTTTTCTACCCATCACTATCTATGTATTACCTATCAAGGCAGGCTAGGCCGCTTTACTGCTATTCGAAGGGAAACCCCAAATTTTCAACTTCAAGACATTCTACTCTCTCTCCTTTTACAATCCCTGTCATGCATAGATTCAGAAAGAACACGAACTTGTATAGAGAGATGAGAGAGGGAGATTGGGTGAGAGAGAAAGAGCGAGAAAGAGAAATAGAGAGAGTGAGAGTGAAGGGAAAAGAGACGGGGGAAGAGAAAGAGAAAGGGAGGAATAAAAAGAGAAATTTATATGAATTGTTATTATTAGTCGAATTATTTCAACGAGTTTCTTCATCTTTGTTGTTTTATCTTGACGTAATTCCAGGAATTATCGTCATCTTTGATTTGTGAAATAATTTCAAGGGTATAGTTTATACTAGTATCATAGTCCGGCGTTTTAGTAGTTAGTTTGAAAAAAACACTTCTTTATTTTTTTTAATATTTCTTTTGTTTCAAAATTACAGGGAAAAATATTCACATTTTTTTTTGTTGACCAAATAATAAAAATTAAATATAAAGTCTCATTTTTTTTTTAATAAAAAATATTTTAGTCGCGTTTGACACGTGTGATTTGATTTCTGTGACGTAAAACGTCGGAATAAAAATTAAATATAAAGGCACATTTTTTTTAATAAAAAATTATTTTAGTCGCGTTTGACACGTGTGATTTGATTTCTGTGACGTAATCCAGCAACCATCTTAGATCTTAGATGTTTTACGGAGCAAACAATCTGCACCATTGGCCAAAAAGTGCAAAAGGGAAAATTTGCTGAACTTAAACTCAAAAAGTATGTCAACCTGGCTTCCCTGTAGATATGTGTCCCTAGAAAGTTTGAATGGCGTACCTAAAAAAATGTAGGCATGCATAGATTACAGTCACACACAGACTCACGGATTGCCTTTTATATATATAGATTAAATTGTGGAGAATACCTTTGCAGTAATATCTAGTTTTATATCAATATTTTACCTCATATAGACATCTTTCAATATTTATCTGAAAATAATAAGAAAGAATTATCTTTTCCAATAATATTATTTACACACGACAAAGATAAAAATGAATGTCAAAGAAAAAAAACGTCGGAGCGTAATGTTTATTTTGTTTAGATAGATTTAGTTTGTACGACAAGAGGTAAATTAAGTTTTGTTCGTGAGTGAGTTTATTTATTTATTAGATAGACAGAGTTTTATTAAGAAAAAGTATAGGTAGAGTTGCCGAACAAATAAATGGACATTATTTTCAATATGGTTCTGCACATCATCAGTTGTAATATATTATTTTTCGTATAATTCTCGTTAGATCAACTAAGAAACAAATTAACGGACTTTTGGCGTATTTGGAGAACTGTTCATCAATATTGGTCTCCCTCTTCGCAGTTTCCTTTCATATAATGATAAACACTTTCGGCACTGATGCTTTTCAAAAAAAGCGAATGACAAAAGCAATCTGGATATTGTTTCATACACGCTCAGAAGAGATACAGAAGCAAATCGATAAAATTTTATTGCTGAACACAAATAAATGAATAAATATTTAAAAAAAAAATCTCAAGAAAGAAATAAAATTTCCCCAAGCCGCAAAATCGATTCCTCTTAGCTGTTCAATCACAAAAAAAAAAATATTGTTCGAATTAAAGAAAGAGAAAAACAATGAAGTTGTAAAACAAAATGGCGTTATGTTCGTCAGGACAAGACATTAACTTTGTAACTCATTGTTTTCTCACTAGGTAGTGACTTTGTGGCTTGGCTCGTGGCTGCAATAGTTGCATATCTCCCCCCCCCCCCGCGCTACTGATCACAGAAGTCAGCGTTTGAGCTTAGGCTAAAAGACAACTTCGAATTTTGTTTTCACGTCAGACTAGCGTAATACAATCTTCCTGGTAATGTATTTCTCTTCTTTTCTGTATTATATTCATTAAACATCAAGTGGTATTTTTAAGGGTTAGAGCAATGAACTAATTTTTCTAGCTCGACCCCGCTATAGCAGTTTAAAATTTACGGATAAAAAGTTACTTCTTTGCTTTTCATCTAGCATTTATTTGAGAAAGACAAAATAAACTTTTTTTTTACATTGCCTTTTCCAAAACAAAGACCTTTCCTTATGTTTCTTTCAATCAATGAAATTCAAAATACAAAATTAATCTTAATGATGTGGGGATATGCAGGTAGGATAATGGATAGTAGTTCGGAATTAGAAACTAGAGAGTCGAGTTTAATTTCCAGTTGGGCAAATACTCCTAGAAAAAACATGAATCCATCTCATCTCCCCAGATATAGGTTAAATAATAGGACTCGTAATTGGGAAAATCATTGTTATTCTAGAAAGATTTCAATGCAATATTAACTCCAAAGATGAATAATTCTTAAATTCCAAAATATGTTTCGATTAAAAAAAAAGACCGACAAAGGGTTGATAAGCCATAAAAACAAGTCATCTACATCATCATTGTCGTGAAATTAGAAATTTGTTTTAATTAAAACATTTGTAAGTCAATAAGTGCGTTGAGTCTTTGTCCACTGACTAAATGTTGTTTTCCGAAAGATTGTAGTCGGCTGTGTTTTTTCGGTTGATCCCAGCCTGACTTCCCAGTGGAAGACGCACTTAATGTTGGCCAACCCGACGAGCGATATAGAGAACTGAATTTACGAATTATGATCTTTCTTAATTGCCTTAATAATTCTGGTCCTGGGTATGACTGTAAACTGCATCCGGCAGCAAGGCCTCTGATTAGGAGGTTGTGAGGAGCATGGAACCACCTCTTAATTGCTGTTGTTCCCAGGTCCACCCTGACCCGGAGTGGTAGCACCTGCTAGGGTCCCAGCTATGGGCAAATAGTTGACCCCCAAATTGGGGTAAAAATGCTATGAAAGTATTCAACAAAACTTTTTTGAATGAAAAATGTTACCAAAAAAACTTTTTTGAATGAAAAGCGTTACCAACAAAACTTTTTTGAATGAAAAGTGTTACCAACAAAATTTTTTGAATGAAAAAACATTAACCAAACAATCCTCCAAAAATATATATATATATATATTCAAACAAAAACAACAAAACAAATAAACTAAATAAAACAAATCAAAATGGTTTTCAGCATTAAATAACCTAATGAAGGTTGATATGCTGGTTAAATAAAACAACCAACGAACCCAACCTTAATAATTCAGCACTAGCGGTAGCAATTCCTACAAGCAAACACCGTATTCAGCTAACTAGAATTAGTTGATTCATAGCAGTGCAGTTGACCGTGTCATTTATTCTTACTGCATATTTAGTCAATGTTTCGGTCTGTTGACATTTGTCTTTTTCGTCTTTTTCTGCAACATGTCTACTGCGGTTATTTTGCAGCTGAGGTTCGATTCTCGATGTGATAAAAGGTTTCGAAATATAGACGGATTGGATAGAAGCAATTTGTTTCATTATTGGGCTGATAAAATAAAACATCACAAAATATAGAGAAAAATTTAACAAGCAAATTGTTTGAAACCAGATTGGTTTAACTCTGCTAAATATCAAGCAGAAAGCAAGAAAAAGTCTTAAAAGTCTGTGTAAAATCTGTTGACAGTTACAAATTTTGCATCTAATGTCATGTCACCAAATTACGATGGGCTAAGGTGACAATTTGTGGTACTTTCATTTACTATCTGACTTATTGACGGTTTTACTTACGACAAGTGATAGAATTCATTTAATAATTTCATCCTAAAGAAGGCGAAACTGTGCAGGAAGTTACAATGAGAAAAGTGACTGGGTACAGTGGGTATTGATAAAAGGATAAAAGATAAATTGGATTTAATATAAAATACGGGAATTGACGTTGAATTTCAAGTTTGGATATTGTAGCTATCAAGGAATCGAATAAACGGGAGGGAGTTCCAAAGATGAAAGTGCGAGAAAAGAAGCTGTTGGAGTAAAGGTGGCAGTTACATTTAACTATTTAAATGGTAAAAGGATGGGACCTAAATGCCAATCTAGCAGCGGGCACCAGGGAGAAAAAGTTTATCAGAGCAGTTGCTATGGAAATATTTGTAGAAAAGAACATAAGAAAGCAACGTCAACGGTGAGAAAGTGATTGAAGTCGAGATTGCAAATCAAGATTGCATTGCAGATCCTTCCTTGGATTTTGTCGAGAACGCCGAAATGAATAACAGAAGCACCTGACCAGGTATGGCAACAGTAGTCAATGTTTTTGAAATGTGGCCAAAAGAAGCATATTTGCTTTTCCCTTTCCATTATGCCCAAAAGACGATTTCAAGCAAGCCAGTCAGTTAAGTACCATACATGATACACGATTGGGCGATCATGTCTCGAAAGAGACATGACTGATGGGCAGAAGATTATCCTGCAGTAGGTTGCCATTTCTTTTTGCGATAGACTGATTTCCAGCCAAGGCTATAGAACCCAATCTGTCCTATTATTTAACCCATAACTGAAGGGAAGAGACGGATTAATAACTTTAGCAAGGGTATTTCTGCGTAAGTGAATGCAACGAATTCAACTGAAATTCGAACTTCGCTCTCCGATTTCTCGTCCCGAGCCGATATTTACTGCACCACAACGCACGTCCTTGTACCACAACGCGGATCAAGCAAGCAAATATTTCAAAACAGGAAAAATAAGACATTTGGTTGTTTTGTTTTGTTTTTTGTTTTTTTTTTTGCAACTCTAAATCAAATATTTAATCATGTATAGTTCTTGCGACAGAACAACATCCCGAACCCAAACACCGGTACGTATAAATGTACGACTGATTTGCATTTTTTACGACTTATCAACCTTTTAAAGGGTTATTTATAACCATAAATATTTTTAGTTTGCAAAAATGGTTCAGTAATTTTTGTGGATTCCGGGCGAGGAACCACACAAAATAATGAACAACAAAACAGATATTTGAGATAGAAAAATAGGTTATATTGAACGTAAATATACAAACTGAAACGTCGGTTAGTAATCCAGGAATACGTTAATAATATATATATATATATATATATATATATATATATATATATATATATATATACAAGCCTTTGAAGTGAAGTCCGTGTAATATTATTCTGGCTGAGTGGAGCTCAGAGCTACTATGCCAACTGACGCGGTATTCTCTGTGTAACTTCGGTATCTCTCAGTAACTTACGGATCAGTCGCGGTACTCGTACAATGTCTCTAAAGGATCTCATTATGGCAGGAGTATATGTATACTCAAGTCGAGTCCATTATCATAGAAAAAGGGGAGATCCCACAACAATAATAATAATTGTTTAATGATACAAGACTTACTGATTAACACACAACTGATATAGAAGAGGTGGTTTTTTTTTTTACCTTTCCCAAGGGTATTTGTGCGTAAGTGAATATAACGAACCCGACTGGAATTGGAACTCTACTCCCCGATTAACAATTTTGAGCCATTATCCAATATGCCACCCACACATACAAGTTTATAGCACCCGGTATTCACAAGCGGTTATCCGTCTAAGTACTGAACAGCCTCGACGTTACTTAATCGATAATCGTACGAGAACCGGTATTTCAACGTGATCTGGCCGTAAGCCCATAAATGTACGAGAATTAATTAATAAGTAAGGTCTCCTACAGTTTGATCTTAGATCATAGTCAAAAGAAACATATCTGAAAATATATTTAGTCGTATATAACAACATATGCAGCGTCATTGAGTTATATTATTAGTTAGTCATGAGTACTATGTTTAGTTACATAAGAAGCAAGGATTAGTGATAGAAATTTTTTGACTAAAAGGTTGTATCAGTCAGTTAAGTGCCATAAGTGATACACGCTTGGGTGATCATGTCTTTTTCGATCCATGACTGACCAGGTAAAATATTTTCTCACAGTTGGTTGCCAATTTTTTTCTTTGGTAAACTGGTTGCAAACCAAGGCTATAGAACCCAATCTGTCCTGCTATTTAACCCATAGCTAGAGTGGGGAGACATAAAAAGAGTTAAGTGCCATATGTGATTTACGCTTGGGCGGTCATATCTCACATGTGATTTTCTCACAGTAGGCTGCCATTTCTTTCTGTATTGGACTGGTTGTCAACCAAGGCTATAGAACCCAATCTGTACTGCTATTTAACTCATAGCTAGAGGGGCAAATATATATTCATTCTTTCAACCTGAATTTGAACTCGAATCTACCAATTCCGCAAACCGAGCCGATATCCATTACACCCCAACGCGCAAGGTTGTATACCAATCGAAATTCCCTAATTTTATAATACTGATATTCTAATTTTAAAGGCATGGTGGAGTAACGGATATCGGCTCGGAATTATTAATCGGGGAGCCGAGTTAAAATTCAAATCGGATTCATTTACATTCATTTGCATGAAATATATCATCAGTTAGTCATGATTACATTGGGAAAGGTATGAAACTATCTCTTCTTTCTAAGCTATGGGTAAAATAGCAGGACAGCATGGGTTCTATAGTCTTGGTTGCCAACCGGTCTAAAAGAAAGATAAGTTTGAAGTCATCAGCCTAGAGAGGGATAGGCTTCGTAAGGCTGTCGTGCGCGGAGAAACACCAATTCTTCTGCGGTTGTTGTACATATGATGTCCCTACGAAGAGTTACAGGATATCTAGATCTGGATATTGTAATTAATTCAAAGGGAGGCATAAAGGATATCGGCTCACATTAAGGAATCGGAGAGCCAAGTTCAAATTTCTGTCGGATCATGACATTCACTTACCTGCTAATACCCCTGGAAGTAAAATTGCAGGACAGACTGGGCTCTACAGAATTGGGTAGCAACCAGTCTAGGAAAAGGAAAACTCTGAACTCAAACAAACCTGAATATTCTAATCAATCTTGTTTCCCAAATTCTTTGAGGAGCAAAGACATTCTAAGATAGGCTTTTAGTGCGCAAAATGATGTATATATTTTTATAAAAAGTGTATTTTTATACTTTCATAGTGCTTTAACTCCAGTTTGGGGATTAACTATTTGCCCATAGCTGGGACCCTAACAGGTGCTACCACTCCAGGTCGGGGTGGACTTGAGAACAATAGCAATTAAGATGTGATTCCATGTACCTCACAACCCTCCAAATCAGAGGCCGGATACAGTTTACCGTCATGCCCAGGACCTGGTAGCCATTGATTTAAAAAAATACAAAACATTGTACTTACAGGTACAGCTTACACATTACGAAGAGCTTTATCTATGTAAATCAGACCCCGAACTATTGCCAGTAATGATGATTTGATGTCCACGCGAGGAGGCCCCGTGCCTTGAGAAGATATTGGACCTCAGACTCACATGATCACAAGTGGGAGTCCTATGTACGATCCATCGCTAAAGATGCAGGTAAAATGATCGGTTCCTTGTACCACTCCAGTAAGTACTTGACTCCTCATGCTAGCCTCTACCTTTATAAGAACGAGATCAGTCCGAAAATGGAGTACTGCTACCATATCTGGGGAGGAGCCTCTCAGACCTCACTTTCAGGTCTTGAGAGAGTTCAAAAACGTCTCCGAGTCTTTGTTGGATAAAAATTATTTTCATTCTCCAACCTCTCTCACAGGCAATTCTCTCTTATCGCTACTACTATGGAAAGAGCTCGGATGAACTGCATCTTCTAGTTCCACCATGACTGACCTTCACGGTTACGACTCGACATATCAATTACATAGTAGCAAACCAGCTACACTCCTTCCGTATTCCATCGGCGAGAAATAAGTTGTAACAAGTCTGTCGGCTGGCTCGTTGGTTTGCTGCCCCTGGTCCGGAGTCTACTGCGAGGATGATGTCGAAACGGCACCAATTATAACGACGCTTTAGGGCCGCTAGTTGTGATGATCTCGTCACAGTAGCTGGTCCTCAAGACGTCTACTACAACAACGAACTCACTGTCCACGCTGTGTTCTTTTGATCTCAGTAAGTCACGTTGAGAAAAGCCCGGTGACCGTATTTCTACCATATCAAACCAGAGCGGACACCTGTGTACACTTGTGTTAAAATAAAATAATTACGGCACCAAGAAAATAAATAAATAAATAAGTAAAATAAAATAAAACAAAATAAAATAAATAAATGAATGAATAAGTTCGAAGATGCCTGGATTAGTTACAAAAGATAGTCTTTATATAAAAACAATAATTAATTGTAAAAGCAGAAAATACAATTGTCGAAATTCAAGTTTACAACGGAGAGAGAAGTCGTTTAAAAATACCAGAGCTTTCAATTTTCAGATAAAACATAAGTCCGTTTGAAGTTTCATTAAAAATAATCAACGCTTTCAAATGTTAAAAATAATCAGAGCTGTCAGTTCTCCAGATAACTTGTTGGTGCTTGACGGAATTTACCGAGCTAGAGCGAACGAGTCGACGACTACAGTGGAGGTTGTTTTTCCTTGCTGCTCGGAAATCTCTCTCACCAACTAACTGATTTTTCTCACTGAGTCCGGATTTATATAGTCGCCCCCAATTTTTGTGGGGGGATCTATCCAACTCAAAGCTTTTGACCAATGAGATTATTGTAAGTGGGGGTTACGGCTCAACGAATGTAATATCAACAGCTCACATGACGTAATGTCTTTCTGTCTTCTTTCTTTCAATTACATCATCTGTTTTTCGATTTTTAGAATCTGTTCTCAGGAATTATTTTGAGGACTCAACCTTACATCGCGGATTACACTCAGACACCTTCTTTGTGCAAACAACTGCTCTATGGATCAGATTCCAAAAGAGGATGTTTCCCATTCACTATAATCTTGACCTGTTCAAGTCTAGAATCAACTGTTATCTTCTCATCCTATCCATATAGATTACTAGCAGTATAGCCCGGCGTTGCTCAGGTGTAACGAAAGCTTTAAAACTAAGCCATGGTCCTGGAGCTCAGACTCTTTGGACGTTGGCACGAAAAACTAAAAAGCAATAGTTGTTTCTAGTTAAAACGAAACCGTAGACTGCAAGAAAAATGAATGGATGTAAGTCAAATTTTGAATTCCTGGTATCTATATTAAATAAGTTTTTTTCGTCGTGAACTGAATTTTGAAGGCTTATTTAGCCTTCAAAATTCAGTTCACGACGAAAAAAACTTACTCCTCTGAGTAAATGGCATCATGGCTGAGACAAAGAACTACAATCATACCTACTTAGAACTAAACTCGAAGCAAGAATATACAGGCAGATAAACAGGCACACACACAAACATCTTGCCTTATATATATATATATATATATATATATATATATATATATATATATATATATTATCGATTTTCTGCATTATTGTAAGAACTACAACCTTGAAACTTCTGAATATCGTTTCTTTTGTCTTTGTCTATGAGTGTATCAAATTAGATTAAAATCGGACCACTCCTTCTATAACCCGATTTTTTCGATTATCAATTTTCGATATTTATCAGGGGTAGTCGACACAAAGAACAGCTAAGAACACTCGCAGACGTCTCTAGTACAACTGTGTAAATTTTCAAGAAAATCGGTTCAGCTGTTTCGGAGTCTATAGGTAACGGACACACACACACACACACAGACAAAGTTCCATTTATAAATAAGTTTAGATAGATAGATTAGATGACCTAACGACCTACAGTTTTCCCCCGGGTCTTGTACAAAATAAACAATTTCCTTCTTCTTCTTCTTTATGCGCTGTGTTTCTTCAGGGCGTAGGCGATCATGGACTTCCACTCACCCCTTTTCCTTGTCGTTTTTAACCTTTCTCCTCTTAATATTTTTCCAAAACCCTGTTCCGCTACCTAATTGCTCAAGACCATTAAGTATGCCTCTCGCTTCTTTCCCTTGTCTCTCTTTCCCCTCTATCTGTCTTGTGAGTATTAAATTCTCCAAGCCCTCCTTCCTCATTATGTATCCAAGAAACTCTAGCTGTCTCTTCCTAATGTTAAGAATAAGTTTCCATTTTGTTTGCATCTTGTTTTTTAGAAACATTCTTAATGGAAATGCCATAAAGATATTTTTGATCTTAGGTCGCTGGTTGGGACCCGGATGAAAACGTATATACAACAGAAACCGAAGGAAAAATTAATAATAATTCACATAAAAGTTCGTACGATATCCAAGATGATTAAAGAATAAACCGCTTAACAATTCCCCCAAATAAAAAAAACATAACTAATTTATGTAATAATCCTATTACGTCATCTCAGACTATCACCTGAACGACGCAAGACGCAATGTTATGATTAAAACAACAAAAAAATGAAGAATAAAAAGAATAACTTGTCGACTACCATTGCTAAACAACTTCTTCATCAAATCTTGTTCGAAAAAAATCGAGTAATTCTCACTGATTCTCTTTGTAAAACAAAATGTATCAATTAATAATCTTGTCCATTTGATGTCAACCAATCTGCGCCTGGGATTAATGTGTCTACAAATTGAATCAAGCCTAAATGTGTGTCCCAAAGACGACGTTAAGTTGGATTCCCCATAAATGTATCATCCATTTCTAAATTAGATTTAGTCTCACCATCCTCGATATTAATAACCTTTGGGTGTCGCTTGTTGAAGCTATGAATCACGCACTATCACATTTGGATGTCAGCTTACCACTCAAAGCCGGCTGATTAAACCATATTTTACCTCAGAAATGACTTACCTTCCACGCTTCTTTCATTTTTTTCTTCCTCCCTGCTCTTCATCGTGCTTTTTTTCATTTTTCGTTCCTTCCTTTTTTTCTTCTTTTCTGCTCTTTTTCGTTCTTGCTTTCCATTTTCCTTTCCTTCCTGTTTTCTTCTTTCCTAATCTACTTCGTTCTTTCTTCCTTCCTGCTCTTCATCGTTAATTCTTTCCATTTTCTTTCCTTCCTTTTTTCTTCCATTCTGCTTTTCTTCGTTCTTTCTTCCTTCCTGCTCTTTTTCGTTCATTCTTTCCATTTTTCTTTCCTTCCTTTTTCTTCTTTCCTGCTCTTCTTCGCTCTTGCTTTCCATTTTTCTTTCCTTCCTGTTTTCTTCTTTCCTGCTCTACTTCGTTCTTTCTTCCTTCCTGCTCTTCTTCGTTAATTCTTTCCATTTTCTTTCCTTCCTTTTTTCTTCCATTCTGCTTTTCTTCGTTCTTTCTTCCTTCCTGCTCTTCTTCGTTCTTTTATTCCATTTTTCTTTCCTTCCTTTTTCATTCATTCCTGCTCATCTTCGTTTTTTCTTCATCGTTCTTACTCTTCTTCGTTCTTTCTTCCTTCCTGCTCTTCTTCGTACTTCTTGACATGTTTCTTTCCTTCCTTTTTTCTTCTTTCCTGCTCTTCTTTGTTCTTTCATTCCATTTTTCTTTCCTTTCTTTTTTCTTACTTCCTGCTCTTCTTCGTTCATTCTTCCATTTTTCTTTACTTCCCTTTTTCTTCTTTCCTACTCTTCTTCGTTCTTTCTTTCCATTTTTCTTTCCTTCCTTTTTTCTTCTTTCCTGCTCTTCTTTGTTCTTTCGTTCCATTTTTCTTTCGTTCCATTTTTCTTCTTTCCTGCTCTTCTTTGTTCTTTCGTTCCATTTTTCTTTCCTTCCTTTTTTTCTTCTTTCCTACTCTACTTCGTTCTTTCTTTCTTCCTGCTCTTCGTCGTTCTTTCGTTCCATTTTTTTGTTTCTGTCATTTTTCTTCCTTCCTGCTCATCTTCGTTTTTTTCTTCTTCGTTCCTACTCTTCTTCATTCCTACTTCCTTCCTGCTCTTCTTCGTTCTCTCTTACTTCCTGCTCTTTTTCGTTCTTTCTTTCCATTTTTCTTTCCTTCCTTTTTTCTTCTTTCCTGATCTTCTTCGTTCTTTCTTAACATTTTTCTTTCTTTCCTTCCTTTTTTCTTCTTTCCTGCTCCTCTTCGTTCTTTCTTTCTGTTTTTCTTTTCTTCCTTTTTTCTTCCTTCCTGCTCTTCTTCGTTCTTTCTTCCTTTCTGCTTTTCTTCATTCTTTTTGGCTTTGTTATTTCCTTCCTTTTTTCTTTTTTCCTGCTCTTCTTCGTTCTTTCTTTCCATTGCTCTTTCCTTCCATTTTTCTTCCTTCCTGCTCTTCCTTCTTTCTTTCCATTTTTTCCTTCCTTTTTTCTTTCTTCCTACTTCATTCTTTCTCCCTTCCTGCTCTTTTTCGTTCTTTCTTTCCATTTTTCTTTCCTTACTTTTTTCTGCCTTCCTGCTCTTCTTCGTTCTTTCTTTCCATTTTTCTTTCCTTTTTTTCTTCTTTCTTACTCTTCTTCGTTCTTTCTCTCTTTTTCTACTTTTTCTTTCTTCCTTTTTTCTTCCTTCTTTCCTTCTTTTTATCTTCCTTCCTGCTTTCTTTCTTTCTTTCGTTTTTTCTTCTCGGCTTCATTTTTTCTTTCTTGCTCTCTTTCAATCTTTCTCTTCGTTCTTTCTTTCTATTTTTCTTTCCTTCCTTCCTTCCTTCCTTCCTTCCTTCCTTCCTTCCTTCCTTCTGTTTTCCATGTTCCTTGTTCCTTTCGTCTTGCTTTCCTTTCTTTTATTTTCCTTTCTATTCTCTTTCCTTCTTTCTTCCTTTCTTTCTTTCCTTTTTTCCTTACTTCTTTATTTTCTTCTCTTCTTTAATCTTTCTTCCTGTTTTATTTCCTTCTTTCTTTTCTTCATCCTTTTCTTTTCTTCCTGTTCTCTTCCTTCTTACTCTTCTCTTTTATTTCCTTCCTTCCGTTTTCCTTGTTTCTCTCCTTTTTTCTTTCCTTTCTTTTTTCTTTCCTTTTTTGTCTTTTCTTTTTCCCTTCTTTCTTTCTTTCTTTTCTTTTTTCCTTTCTTCTTTATTTTCTTCACTTCTTTAACCTTACTTCCTGCTTCCTCACTTTCTTTCTTTCATTCTTTCTTTCCTGCTCTCTTTCTTCTTTATTTTCCTTTACTTCCTTCCTTCTTTCCTTCCTTTTTTCCTTGCTTCTTTCCCTTTTTCCTTCCTTTCTTCTTTCTTTCCTTTCTTTTATCTTACTTTCTATTCTCCTTCCTTCTTTCTTCCCTTCTTTCTTTCTTTCATGTTTTATCTTCCTTCTTTATTTTCTTCCCTTCTTTAATCTTCCTTCATGCTCCCCTTCGCTTATCTTCCGCTTACTTCGGTTATCTTCTCTTGTTCTTTTGAACAGGTGTAGAGGTTTATCCTTTCTTTCCCGCTTAGGGTTGGCTTTCCGGTCCCTTCTAAAGTATAATTCTACTGTATACTTCTAATGTCTCTGATTGGACTCAGAAATTTATTCACTAATTAAATCTTGACATCGTCAAATCTAAAGTTAGCCATTATCTTTCCTCCATAGGCCCAAGAATATCACTTCTTGCCGTTTTCTTGTGCTCATACAACACCACACAGTAATTCTCTACTTTGTGTGGCTTTTGGGCCTTGTATTGGGCGTTGTGGTGCAGTGGATATCGACTCGGAACGACAAATCGGGAAGCCGAGTTCGAATTTCAGTTGAATTCCTTGCATTCACTTACTCACAAGTACCCTTGGGAAAAGTATTACTCCGTCTCTTCCCTCCAGTTATGAGTTAAACAATAGAACAGATTGGGTTCTATAGTCTGCCAAAGAAAGCAATGACAACCTACTGCGGGATAATCTTCTGCCCAGTCAGTCATGTCTCTTTCGACATGATCGCCCAAGCGTGTATCATGTATGGCACTCAATTGACTGATTGGGTGAAAATTAGTAAAAGAAAATTTCTTTGTTAACAAAGTATATCTTTCTGGTGGCAATAAAAGTTTGATTATTAAAAAATGAATTTTTTATTTAACTTTTTTACATCTTTTCGCGCTGATTCCGTATAAAGTGTATTTGATAAATGGAAAAATATCGTTGTTCAGGAATTAATGTGAATATTACAAACAATTAGTCAGTCAGTTAAGTGCCATGCGCGATACACGCTTGGGCGATCATGTCTCGAAAGAGACATGACTGACTGGGCAGAAGATTATCCCGCAGTAGGTTGCCATTGCTTTCTGCGGTAGACTGGTTGCCGACCAAGGCTATAGAACCCAATCTGTCCTGTTATTTAACCCATAACTGGAACGAAGAGACGGATTAATACCTTTCCCAAGGGTATTTGCGCGTAAGTGAATGCAAGGAATTCAACTGGAATTCGAACTCGGTTCTCCGATTTCTCGTTCCGAGCCGATATCCACTGCACCAAAACGCACATCCACAAACAATTAAACCATTATAATAAGCTATATACTCAATAATAATAGTATTTTGTTTTAATTTTTATTCCTGTACTTAACAATTCGTGATCAAATTTCGACATGTAAGCCTTATGTCATGGAAGATTGAAGTTAAATATTAGATCTCTCTCTCTCTCTCTCTCTCTCTCTCTCTCTCTCTCTCTCTCTCTGTATATATATACATATATATATATATATTCCATTTTGAAACGAGTTATTTCGCTACCCAGGTTTCTACCATGAGTGGTGTCTTCAGGCGATTTTTAATAACTGATTTTACCTTTTGCCGTTTTTCTTTTTAAGAACGCTCTTGTAACGGTGTTTTATTTGAACGTTCACGTGGCAGGGAGTTTATGAACACGCATTGTTTAAATTCAAACGAATTATGACGTTTCCATCCATGGTTGTATGAACCTAAGAGGTATTTCTTAGTGTGGATGCATTTAGTCATAATTTCTGTTCTTTCATTTAACTGTTCGTCTTTATTTGGGAATATCATAATTTCTAATTTTTCTTCTTGGCACAGTCTACATATTTGTCCACCATTGTAAGGCTTGGCTGTTTTTACAACGCTCCACGTTATGTCTGGGTCTTTTCCTTATTTTGATTTCAATTTCCAGACGTGGTTAGCCAATTTCGGATTTTTTAAAAATTTTCTATTTTAAATGTAGATCTGTGGTTGAATCACCTGGTCTTAAAGGTGTCTTTGGTTGAGCCCAAATATATTTTGTTTTGGCCATCTGGGTCATGTACCTCTGTCTTATAAATTATTTCTTTTGTGTTGCAGAGACTTTGAAGTGGACATTTATTTTTGTCCCTGCAGTTGCATTCTTTTTTTATGGTTTTGTTTTGTACGATGCCATTTAAGTTTCTGGCGTTTTGTTTTTTATGAAACTATCTAAATTATTAGTGCAACTATAACTTAGTTTGATTGTGTTTCTGTTGAAAATTTTGTTTAGTTCTGATTCTTTTAGAAAGTGTCTATCTATTAGTTTAGAAAATATTTGTCCTATTTTGGTTTTTACTTCTAAATTAAATGGTGGGTTGAACCAGATAATGTTTCGTTTTCTATTGTTGTTTTTGATTTGTCTGTTTGGTTGAGAATTATATTGTAAAATGTTTTTATATCCAGATTTTCTTAGTGCATTTTCATATATATTTTTCTTTTCGTTAAATATTGATTTGTTTGACGAATTATTAGATAGTCTGTGTTCTATTCCTTTGTAAATGTGTTTAATTATATTATTTGGATGATTGGATTTTGTATTTATGTATGATAACTTAGTGTTTGTTTTCATGTATGGCGAGACATTTCCAGTTTGTAAATTAAGTTGTACATCTAAATATTGTACCACTGTATTATTTGTGTCCACTGTAATATCAAAATCTAGTTCTTTGAATAATTTAAAAAGTTGTTTCCTTATTTATTCACTCATTCTTTTGTTGTCTGGTGCTACTATTAATTCGTCACCTCTGTATAATCCGTGGTTGACATATTGACAAATACTGTAAATATTACCTCATCCCAGAAATATAGACAAATGTAAATACATTGTAAATAAAGTCATGATAGTAATATATTAAATATAAAAGAAAGACATTGTCAGTGGTTAGGAATGAGAATAAACATTTCAGTCAAAACAAGTTCATTATCGTCCGGAGGCAAGAAGCCGGATGAGCTCCATATGCGAAAAGTGCGAGAGAAGAAACTGTTAGCATAGAACATACAACTGCGTTTTCCCATTTCAAATGTAAAATGATGAGACCATGTCACCAATCTAGTGTTGAGCTTAAATTCATAAAGTCTACTAACCATAACAGAATGTTCAACAGAAAAATTACTATAAAAATATTCATTGAAAAAAAAAACACAAACAAACTTCGTTTCAGCGACGAGAAGGTGATTGAAGCTGAGATGTCAGGTTAGAACCAATAACATTGCAGATTCTTCTTTGAATTTTATCAAAAATCTCTAAGTATATATAAGAAGCGCCATACTAGAGGTGGTCGAAATAATAAACAAGAATGAATGGAATCTCTTTAAATATGTAAGATAAATTCCCGTGAGGAACATTGTTTAGTACGACATATTGAACAAAATGTCCTAGCTTCGGCTTTGTAATTGATTCAATATACACTTTCCACTTCATGTCATCTGAAAACGTTAGTCCAAGGAGACGAAATGCGTCTGGAGATTAGCATTAGCTATTTTTGCTGATCTCAATATTGTACAATCTTGTCTTATATTTGAAGACACTCTATAATATTGGTTTCTTGGATAAATCAATTTATTTTGCCCAATTTATATTTAAATTAACACGCAAAATATCTTAATTAAGACCTCCTACAGATGGTAGCTAAAGAGAGTGACAAGAAAGGACTACAAATGAACTGCGAGAAAACCGAATGCATGATCATCAGCAAAAAGAGTAACCCAAAATGCCAAATACAGGCGGGGGGACTCTAAAATCAAGCAGGTACAGAAATTTCAATACCTGGGAAGTGTTCTAACAGAAGACGGAAAGTGCGACACAGAGATCCGAATGCGAATTGGCACGGCGAAGGAAGCATTCCAGAAGTTGAGTAAAGTATTAAGAAACAGGACAATTTCACTCGAAACAAAGAAGAAAGTACTGGATTGCTATGTGATGTCAGTTCTTCAATATGGTAGTGAATGCTGGACAATATCATCGAAGATGAAGGAAAAACTTGAAGCAATTGAAATATCGTTCTACAGAAGGATGCTGTGGATATTGTGGACCGTGCATGTGAGCTATGATGAGGTTTTGGAAAGAATGGAAACGAAACGGAAATTAATACTGAGCATCAGGAAGAGACAACCAAAAATCCCGGGACATCCAATGAGGGAAGGAGGACTTGATACTAACAGGGCAGATAGAGGGGAGACAGGGGAAAACAGCGGATAACATATTTGACGGGTGTGAGCAGGTGGATGGCAGAACGGGGGTTGCATGGTGTAACAGGAGAAGGCGTGCTAAGAGCCACCAGGGATAGGGAGACGTGGAAGGCTATGATCACCTAAGTCCTGAAAGGACAAGGCACATAGAAGAAAAAGAAGAAGAAGAAGAAGAAGAAGAAGAAGAAGTGTTTTTTATGGGTATTTTTATGTTTATTCTTCCCATTGAACATTCATTTGTCGTTTTTGAAATGTGTTTGAATTTTACCTATTTTCAAATAGGAGGACGGATCATGAAGAAGACAAAAATGAGCCTTTTTGACACCTGCTTTTCTTCGCTCTCAAATAATCTTCCAAATTCATTAAAGTAGCTCGAGGCGTTTCTGCTCTGTACAAAGACGGCACGATTACATAAGAAACAGCAGAAAAATGATTTTTTCCAGAAGGGGAACTTTCAGCTCACAGTCTCTCCGCGTTCTAGCCAAACTGTTCAGTTCAATAAGGATCGATTGAAATAATAAATATAATTAAATTAATAATCGATTAATTCAAATGAACACTTTCACGAGGATCTGCGCCAGTTCACAAGGGAACTCGCCAAGCAGATGAGATATTATAATGATGCCGTCAACAGTCATCTTTCCCCAACTTACTAAAATTGTTGATGAATAATAGAATTGAAAAAGAAAAAATTGTAAAAATGAACTAATTTCTCATGCAACCAAATATAATGAACGTGTCAGATGCACTTGCTGGGAGAAAATGAAAAAAAGAAAATGAAAGAAGCAAAATGAAGATGAATATTCCTGAAATAATTTTGAGCCCAATCCATTCCGCAGAGATTTGAAGAATAAATGCATAAAAAAAAAAATCAGCAATATTATTGGTTCCGATCTGGCATCTTCAGCTACTCTACCACCGTCGTAATTTTGCTTGTCTGTGTCTTTTCTATAAATACATTTATGGTTATTGTCCCGGTAATCTGTCAGCTATGTTACTAATTTTTTTTTTTTCAGATTAAGCGTAGTCCGAGACTGGCGTTGAGATATGATCCATTTTGGTGTAGCCGTGAATTCTATATTAACAGCTTTATTTTTTGTCAAAATTCTCGCTTTTATAACTCTATTCTGATGCCCTGCTTTTCAGGCAACACTGATTAGCAAAAAATTAAATACAATGTCAATCATAATGTACAGGTTGGAATGGATAAATTGTCTAAATTACGCAAAAATAAAAATATCCCTGACATCTAATTTTAACAGATACATTTGAAAAAATTACACAAAATATCTTAAAATATTAAAGAGTAAATTATTTCAATAAAAACGCCATTGGCTTCAACCAGACGACTTCGGAATCTCCTGCAACTCTTCTAGGCGATTTTTATTAAAAGTAATGTAAAAAATAAATAGTAATGAAAAAAATAAATCTTCCAAAACCAAGGAGGTCGAAACAGGATTCGAACACGTCCTGACCAGCTTCATTTTATAACTCTTATTAATAGGCCAGTTTATAATTCGAACAATGACAATAATTTCCTACAGATTTTAGTCGTCGATAGCCGTCTTCTAAAATGATATAAATATCAAATATCGGGTAAACATCGCTTCCAGTTAAGCTAAGAAAGCATCCTTTCTTAAAAGCAACTGTTATAATGTCACATTAATCGGCGACAGTGAGTTTCACTTGAAAAGATTAAAGCGTATTTGTGCGTCCACCCGGCATAACATCGTGGCACTGATCTTAATTTCACTTCATTAGTCCAATACTTACACTAATCAACCTGTTTTGGGCTTCAAATTCGCAACGCTTTCTAACAATTATCTCCCCTTGTTGACATCGCTTTTTACCATCGGAGACAGAATTAATAATTGGCTTCATTTAGTTTAGGTTTCTTGTTAATTTTTATTCAAACCAATTTCAAGAGAAATAGATGAAGTCAGCGAATCATTTCTATGCAAAGATCAAAAGATCAGAAGCTGAATTCCAAGTGAAAAGGACCCCCAAAGAATAATTTTAATGAAAGATGAAAGTTTGAGATAAAATATATTTCTGCTATGAATTAGTCGAACTGATTTGTTATTACTTAATGATACAGTGTTCGGCCTTCTCATGGTGGTCTAAAGTTTCAAAATAAATAAATATTCTCCCCCTCTTTCCACGAATTACATTTTTGCTAGGTTGCTTTCCGATATTTTTTCTCAGATAAAGTATTGCTATAATCATTGATTTATTAATAAAATGTAGTTGATCTATTTTTTTTTCTGATTAAAGCATTTCTGCAGACTGTTTTAATTGCAGAGGAAATGATAGACGAAGAGAATCAGTATTGCGCTAATATTTCAAATTTAACATACTTTTCGTTGCTCTTCGGCCTGAAGTTCTGACATTTAGGTGTCTTCATTATTCCATTCATTGTCGGGCAATCGTCATAGAAAAAGAAAAGGTAATACAACGACTGAAGAAGAATATATTGAAGATGTAGGGTGCGCGTTCTTTGGACGTCTGGAGTCACCATTGAAGAAGTATGGTGCGCGTTCTTTGGACGTCTGGAGTCACCATTGAAGAAGTATGGTGCGCGTTCTTTGGACGTCTGGAGTCACCATTGAAGAAGTAGGGTGCGCGTTCTTTGGACGTCTGGAGTCACCATTGAAGAAGTAGGGTGCGCGTTCTTTGGACGTCGGGAGTCACCATTGAAGAAGTATGGTGCGCGTTCTTTGGACGTCGGGAGTCACCATTGAAGAAGTAGGGTGCGCGTTCTTTGGACGTCGGGAGTCACCATTGAAGAAGTAGGGTGCGCGTTCTTTGGACGTCTGGAGTCACCATTGAAGAAGTATGGTGCGCGTTCTTTGGACGTCTGGAGTCACCATTGAAGAAGTATGGTGCGCGTTCTTTGGACGTCTGGAGTCACCATTGAAGAAGTAGGGTGCGCGTTCTTTGGACGTCTGGAGTCACCATTGAAGAAGTAGGGTGCGCGTTCTTTGGACGTCGGGAGTCACCATTGAAGAAGTATGGTGCGCGTTCTTTGGACGTCGGGAGTCACCATTGAAGAAGTAGGGTGCGCGTTCTTTGGACGTCGGGAGTCACCATTGAAGAAGTAGGGTGCGCGTTCTTTGGACGTCTGGAGTCACCATTGAAGAAGTATGGTGCGCGTTCTTTGGACGTCTGGAGTCACCATTGAAGAAGTATGGTGCGCGTTCTTTGGACGTCTGGAGTCACCATTGAAGAAGTAGGGTGCGCGTTCTTTGGACGTCTGGAGTCACCATTGAAGAAGTAGGGTGCGCGTTCTTTGGACGTCTGGAGTCACCATTGAAGAAGTAGGGTGCGCGTTCTTTGGACGTCTGGAGTCACCATTGAAGAAGTAGGGTGCGCGTTCTTTGGACGTCTGGAGTCACCATTGAAGAAGTAGGGTGCGCGTTCTTTGGACGTCGGGAGTCACCATTGAAGAAGTAGGGTGCGCGTTCTTTGGACGTCTGGAGTCACCATTGAAGAAGTATGGTGCGCGTTCTTCGGACGTCGGGAGTCACCATTGAAGAAGTAGGGTGCGCGTTCTTTGGACGTTGGGAGTCACTAGTAACGCTATTGGGGTGCGTGTTCTTTGGATGTCAGGAGTGACCAGTGAAGCCGTAGGGAGATCGTTAATGTTCATTAATTCGGCCTTGTGTCAGACATAACAGAACTCTCTACAGCTTATGGATTTATTCTTTATCATCATCAGAATTATCAGGTTTTCATCAGAAGGTTGGTTGGCTGCAGAAGGTTGGACATTATGGAATTTGTGAAGAATAAAAAATATGCATTTTCATGTTAAAATAAAAATTTATTAAAAGGAAAGAATAACAAGTCTTCGTAGAAGTTAATGTTCAATAAGAAAGTTGAGGGTATCAAGAGTTGAAGAAATTTTCGTAGTAGGAATTTTTTGAAAAAAGTTTATGTGTACGTACGTATGTATGACGGTGTAATCTTCCATTCTTCTTCTTCTTCTTCTTCTTCTTCTTCTTCTTCTTCTTCTTCTTCTCAGCCAAACACCGCAGTCGACACTGAAACGAACAACACGTGTGAGTTTTGCAAAACTCAAATACGAACTGACTACCCTCGCAAACTCTCAGTTTTTATACCAGCGAGGCATACGCTTATGCAAATGAATACGGCCCTCGCTCTCAGTCTGGTTGCGCATGCGCACTGCTATTTTTGTGACCGCTGCCATATTATTTGCCTCGTAAAATGTTCACTCATACATTTGTTACAGAGGGTTTGTTCGGTAATAGTGTCTTTCAAGGAGAAGAAGAAGTAAAATGAATCAGCACAGGAGAAAGAAGGAGAAAGAACGTCCGGGCGTAGTTGAAATTTCTCCCGTTACATTTTAGTTCTCCCCCTCTCTCTCCCCCCCTCTTTCTCTGACTGACGCTGATCGAAGTCATTTATATATCCTTTAGTTTTTTCGCACTGGATCGCGAAGTCCTTTTTGATCTTGTAAATCGCTTCCATTGGTCAGAAAATCAGTTTAACATCTACTTGTGTAATACGATTTTGCCTTTCTCTTTAAGCACATGGTCAATCCTTTTTCTATTTGTGGAAAACCAGGATTTCACACGTCATCATCATTAGAATTATCAGAAGGTTTTCATTGTTATCCGAAGGTTGGTAGCAGGTTGGGATGTGTAAATAAGTGTGGAATAGTGTAAGAATAAAATATACATTTTGAATGTTAAAATAAAGATTTATTAACAGGAAACAAAACATTTTTTAATGTGCAATTAGAAACATTATCAAGAAGTTAAGGTTAGAGTTTGCGTTCAATGATAAAGTTATGGGTATCAAGAATTGTAGAAAATGTTTGTAGTAGTAATTGTTGAAAGAGTAAATGCGTATGTATGTATGTATTCAGTAGGAATGTCTTTAGATGGAGAAGATGAAGTAAAAGGAATCAGCAGAAGGAAAGAGAAAGAGGGCAAATTTCTAGGTCAGCTTGAAGTTTCTCTCGTTAAATGTTAGCTTGTCGTCTTTGCTGCTTCCATACCCAGACTGAGTGACTGAAGCTGATGGAGGTCATTTATATAGTTCTTTTGAATTTAGCACTCGATTACTCGGTCTTCAAGTCTTGCAAGTCTCCCACTGGTCAAAAATTAATTTAACGGCTAATTGTGAAATCTGGTTTCTTCAAGCACATGGTCAATCCTTTTTCTATTTGGGAAAACCCAGTATTTCACATGTCATTGTGAATTTTTGTAAAAGTGAAGAAAAAGGTTGATTTTAATTCTTAATTTCCTATTCGTCACAATATCAGAGGTCATCCATGTTTTGGTTGTTGTTGTTGTTGGTTTTGTTGAGTATTTTCTTATTGAGTTTAGTTAGATTTTCTTCACCTTGTTCACGCAGCTGTAACTGATTTTCAATGTGTTTTGATTATATTAAATAATATTTTTCCCTTTTTTGTGATTATATATATATATATATATATAATTAAGTACGGCCGACAAGAATGATTTAATTAATTTTGTATTAATTTTTCCAGCATTCTAACAATTTTCTTTCTGTTACAGATAAGAAGTTGTGGTGCAGTGAATATCGACTCAGAACGAGAAATCGGAGAGCCGATTTTGAATTCTAGTTGAATTCATTGCATTAATTTACGCGCAAATGACCTTCGGAAAAGCGTTAATCCGTCTGTTCCCTCGAGTTATGGGTTAAATAATAGGACAGATTGGGTTCTGTAGCCTTGGTTGGCAACCTGTCTGAAACAATGACAACCTACTGAGGAATAATCTTCTGCTCAGTCAGTTTTGTCACTTTCGAGACATGATCGCTCAAGCTTCTATCACGTATGGCGCAACTGACTGAAAGAATATAAAAGTTGTCCATAATTTTTATCATCACAAACGCTTTCGGTAACTTTTATATCCATTTTCAAGGATGTTTATGTCAGCTTTTTTTTTTTTTTTATAGATAGAAAGATGCTTAGGCGATTTTCAGCCTCGCGCGGCCAGTGAGAGATTGAAATGAACGCTCGTTTTTCAAAAGCAACACGAAACAAATTACTACGCTACAATCAAAACAGGAGAAGTAAAAAAAAAACAGTTAAAATCTAAATTTTATAGCAATAAAATTAAAGTCAAAATCAATCTGTTTTCAGGTTAAGATGAATCAAATTTTGTCTCGCTTCTGTATATTTCGTTGAAATAAAATTGTTTTTCTCATGACGCCAATTAATAGGTGAAACATGTTTAAGTAAATGTTTTCCAAACTCTCCCGTATATTTACCATGTATATATATATATATATATATATATATATACATGGTAAATATATGAGAGAGTTTAGAGAGAGAGAGAGAGAGAGAGAGAGAGAGAGAGAGAGAGTTATCCGTAGACAGATCTATTTTGCTGTATCGCAGCTCATCAGTAAGGTTAGACATCCCGACCGAATTGACATCAGTCGGCGATTCTACTACTGAGCTATGGGCGCTCGGTAGAAGGCGAACTTTTTAGCCTGTTATATATCATGTAACATACGCCAGTACCTGAGAATGTTAAAATTCATTCCTGAATGAACGATGGGTATATATATATATATATATATATATATATATATATATATATATATACACACTAGTGGCCATAATTATTAAGCCACCCCAATTTTTTTTAAAAAGAAATGATGTATTTCATAATATTTTTAGTATTTATTACCAAATGAAAATAGAATGGTTCTTTTGTTATTATTACTTTGTAAAGTTTTACAAGCCAAGGATGCAAAGATTAACTCATCCGAATCACCCTAAATTTTCTTCATTTTTTCATTGATGAAACTGCAATATAAGTAATTATTAAATATTTATAAATTCATTTGATGCACATGTTATTGTGCAGTGTTAACAAAAGAACCATTCTATTTTCATTTACAATTATTCACTTGGTAATAAATACTAAAAAATAATATGAAATACATCATTTTTGTAAAACACTGGTGTGGCCTAATAATTATGGTCGGTAGTGTGTGTGTGTGTGTGTGTGTGTGTGTGTGTGTGTGTGTGTGTGTGTGTGTGTGTGTGTAATATAATTCATCTCTCCTCCCTGGTTAAAACAGTTGACCGCAGAGAGAAAAAAAACTAGGTGATATTGATGTAGAAGGCATTTGGCGAATATTTCGCTGTACGTGTGCAGATAAAAAAAAACAAAAAAGTTCAACCTGCTTTGCTTTTTTGTCTTTCTTGTTAGTGACTTTCTTCTTTTGTGTCTCCATACGTGAATACGCCAATATTACTTGCTTTCTCTCTTTGGAGTTTCTCAGCATTGATTACACGTTAAGCAGTGTAAGCAATTTTATGGTGCCAGATATATGGATATGAACACATCCAAGGTAGTCGTATATGTATACAACTACCTTGGACACAGACTATGTTAATATTTGTTAAAGAAAACGGACTTTTGCATAAAATAACAGGTAATAAGATATGTTGCAAATACGTGGTATTTTGGTGCGTGACTTTGTGGTGACGTTAATGCAGCATTGCAATATGGTTTTTGGTCACCAACCTGACCTCCTCTTTTACTTGAATAGTTTCTTTACTCGCACTTCGCACGTCTGTTGAACTCCGTTCTGTCTATTTGCTCCCCTGATAGCTACACCCTCCAAAAATTGAAATAAGATGTCAGTTGCCATCTCCTATCTTCTAGAATTCTATTCATCTTTTATCCTGTCTTTTATCTCAAGTGGTGCAGTGGATATCTACCTTGAATGACAAATCGGAGTACCGAGTTCGAATTCCACTTTCTTGAATTTCTTAAGCACAAATACAAAAAAGGTATTAATCCATCTCTTTCCTCCAGTTATCGGTTAAATAATACGACATATTGGGTTCTACAGCATTGACTAGAAACTAGTCTACCGCAGAAAGCGATAGCAACATACTGCTGGATAATCTTCTGTCTAATCAGTTATGTCTTTTTCGAGACATGATCGCCCAAAGCGTGTTTCACGTATGGCACTTGACTGACTGAGTGAATATAATAGTTGAAAACATGATTAAGGATTCTCCTGGACATAAAGTGGGGGATCAGTTTATTACTTCATAACAATATAAAACTGACCCCCCACTAATTACTACTTAATAATATAATGCATCTCTCCCCCATCTAGCTATGAGTCAAATAATAGGATAGATTGGGTTCTAAAGCCTTGGTCGACAACCAGTCTACCGCAGAAAGCAATGACAACCTACTGAGGGATAATCTTCTGTCCAATCAGTCATGTCTCTTTCGAGACATGATCGCCCAAAGCGATATGGCACTTGACTGACTGAATTTCTTGTGCACTAGTGACGCCCCCCCCCCCCCGTTGCTCTGGATGAAATGATAAAAAAAACACTAATTTTAAAATCACCATTTATTCTAGTAGAGTAAATTAGCTTCTGATGTGACCTAACTTGTATCCCATATCTCGAGAGCTCATCTTGCATAGACGACATTTTACTGTATGGAATTTTGTTAATAATGAAAGTTCCACATTCCAATATTTGAATGAACCGAAACTTGGAAATAATTGCAGGTTTGTATCTCTTGACAGCATTAGATTCCCAGATGGAATTGTTGTAGTTAAGGAATCGTGCATAAAATATCTGCGCCCAGGATTTTTTTTAATCATTTCACTCCAAGCAAAACATTCTATTGCCACTGTCGAGCAGGGGGTTACATAGGGGGGGGAAGTGATGAGAAAGATTGTGGTAGTTATAGGAAAGCTCAGAAGGAGGGTATTAGGCGGATGGGGATACCGAGGATGTGGGTGGAGTAGATGGGAAAAGAGCTTGTGAGAATGGACGCGAGTTAGTGTGATAGGAAATGTCTATTGAACTTACATTTAAATTCCTGGAGATTGTAGCTTTCAAGAAAGCAAGTATAAGTCAGTTCATTTCCATACGTGATACACGCTTTGGGTGACCATGTCTCGAAAGAGACATCACTGACTGGCCAAAGATTATCCCGCAGTAGATTGCCATTGCTTTCTGCTGAAAAATGGTTGCTAGCCAAAACTATAGAGGCCAATCTATCCTGTTATTTAACCCATAACTGGAAGGAAGAGACGGATTAATACCTTTCCCAAGGGTATTTGTGCGTAAGGGGAAGGAAGTATATGGAAGGGAATTTCACAGGTGGGAAGTGCGTGAAAAAAAGCTGTTAAAGTAGAAATTGCTGTTAAATTTTATCGGTTTCAATGTAAAAGGGTAGGACCTAGTTGCTAATCTAGTAGTTCGTTTAAAATGGGAAAAAATGTTATTTGACCTGCGGAGAAATTTTCAGCTATGGAACTTCGCAACATTATTGTAACGTTGTAATAACGTTGTGGATTGGAGGTCAGTTTGGGGTCAACAATGTTGTACCGTGGTGAGTCAACAAGGAAGACTAATGTAAATGTAAATGTAATTGGCTAGCAATTATTTTACAGCAAAAAGCAATGGCAAACTACTGCGGGATAATCTTCTGCTCAATCAGTCATGTCTCTTTCGAGACATGATCACCCAAGCGTGTATCACGTATGGAAATTAACTGACTGATACTTGCTTCCCTGACAGCTACAATCTCCAGGAATTTAATAATGAGTTCAATAGACATTTTACATGACGTAAACGTTATTCTAAACTTATTTATAAATGGAACTTTGTGTGTGTGTGTGTGTGTGTGTCCGTTACCTATAGACTCAAAAACGGCTGAACCGATTTTCTTGAAAATTTACACAGTTGTACTATAAGCGTCTGCGAGTGTTCTTAGCTAGGTTTTGTGTCGAGGTACCCCCGATAAATATCGAAAATCGATAATCGGAAAAATCGTGTTATAGAAGGAGTGATCCGATTTTAATCAAATTTCATACATTCATAGACAAAGACATAAGAAACGATATTCAGAAGTTTCAAGGTTGCAGTTCTTACAATAGTGCAGAAAATCGATAATATATATATAAAAGGCAAGATGTTTATGTGTGTGTTTGTTTATCTGCCTGTATGTCTGTATTTTTTCAGCCCTTTTATTTTAGTTTTTGATTCGGGTTTGGCTCTAAGTAGGTATAATTGTATTTCTTAGTCTCAGCCATGATACCATTTACTCAGAGGACTTATTTAGCCTTCAAAATTCAGTTTACGACGAAAAAACTTATTTGATATCGATACCAGGAAATCAAAATTTGCCTTACATCCATTCATTTTTCTTTCAGTCTACGGCTTCGCTTTAACTGGAAACAACTATTGCTTTTTTAGTCTTTCATGCCAAACGTCGAAAGAGTCTGAGCTCCAGAACCATGGATTAGTTTTAAAGCTTTCATTACACCCGAGCAACGCCGGGCTATACTGCTAGTAAAATATAAAAGGTTACAATGCAATGGTCAGTTTACAAAAATGTTTTCGTATCCTTAATATAAAATTCCAGAAACTTTTAGCAACGTTATTTTGTTATCTGCATGTGGAAGACTAATGAGGCATGCTGGTAATAATAATGAGTAGCAGGCTTAACCAATTAACGATCGGTTACCATCTCTCCCTCTCTCTCTCTACATGGAGAGAATCTTCAGCACAAAGATAGGTGACTAATACAGTCATGTTCTTTCTATTGTGACAAGGTATGTGCCTAAATAATAAAGGTTGATTTTCAAAATAAGCATTTCTTATTTTTGTAGAACGTAATCTTCCGATGACTGCCCTTCACATTGTGCAATATCTAGATAAATAATGATTAATAAGAGAAATCAGAAAACTCTTTGTAATCAGTACAGAATGAACAGTTTGTTTGGAGGTGGGTGATGACGAAACAAGTGAAAGTCCTCAAAAGATGCTTGCTTCAGTTGGAAAATGTCAAAAGAGATATCACGTCTACAAAATACCATGACCTTTTTAATGAACCACAAGAATGTCGATGCAATCAGTACAACTTCTGCAATAGTTTTTTGCTTTCTTTCAAGAGGGCTAGACTTTTTGTTTAGTTTTTTTTTTCTTTTGCCATTTTTATAAAGATTTTTTCGAATCTATGAAGTAAGAATTTAAAATAAAATACATTTTACCGAAGCAAAATGGCAATCAATCTCCTCTCGCGGATCAATTCATTCGAGTTGTGATTTCAATCCATACAAGATATCCTAGCAGCTGTGGCTTTCTTTAAACCAAGCTAAGCTTTTCATCACAAAGAACAACAGCCAAGATGTGATTCTGTGCTCAGTCAGTCAGTTAAGTGTCACACGTGATACACGCTTGGGCGATCATGTCTCGAAAGAGACATGACTGACTGCGCAGAAGATTATCCCGCAGTAGGTTGTCATTGCTTTCTGCGGTAACTTGCCGACCAAGGCTATAGAACCCAGTCTGTCCTGCTATTTAACCCATAACTGGAAGGAAGAGACGGATTAATACCTTTCCCAAGGGTATTTGCGCGTAAGTGAATACAATGGATTCAATTGGAATTCGAACTCGGTTCCTCGATTTCTTGTTCCGAGCCGATAGCCACTGTACCACAACGCACATCCACGATTCTGTGCATGTATAACAAGAATGCAATATGTGGCAGAATATGTTACAAATGAAGAAGTTTTGAGGAGAATTCAAACTACAAAGGAACTCATAAACATTCAGAGAAAACAGCGATTGTAATTTTGGAGACACATAACTGAGAGTAAAGAGTTTAAATGGTTTAACATTTGCATGGCTGATAAGCAGCAGGAAAAAAATCAGAATATAGGCTATTTTTCTATATTTCTGAAATGGGGTAGTACTTACAATATTTACATTATTCGAATTATTGTCCTCATCTTTGTTGCCATTTATATGAAGTTTAATTATAGATCATTCTATTTGTCTATATTTCTGAGATGAGGTAGTATTTACAGTATTTATATTATTCGGACTATTGTCCTCATTTTTGTTGCCATTTGTATGAAGTTTAATAATAGATCATTCTATTTGTCTATATTTCTGAGATGAGGTAGTATTTACAGTATTTATATTATTCGGACTATTGTCCTCATTTTTGTTGCCATTTGTATGAAGTTTAATAATAGATCATTCTATGTGTCTATATTTCTGAGATGGGGTAGAATTTACAGTATTTACATTATTCGGACTATTGTCCTCATCTTTGTTGCTATTTGTACGACATTTAATAATAGATCATTCTATTTGTCTATATTTCTGAGGTGAGGTAGTATTTACAGTATTTACATTAGTCGGACTATTGTCCTCATCTTTGTTGCTATTTGTACGGCATTTCAAACCGAACTCTTTATAACAATCATAGGGGTATATCATTCTCATGCCTTGCTTAGTAGTGCCTCTTTTGTAAGTCATGAATTATCTCCCTCTAACCTTGTAAGTTACTGTAGCCTTGTATTGAACTCACAATTCTTTTGGTTAATTCACAGGAACTAACCAACGTCTATATCCTTAAGGAGAACAACTGAATATCCTGGATTTATAAAACTAGTGTCCAGTAATCCTTTTTTTTACCAGAGTTCATATTGCAATTTTTTTTTTATGTTAATGGTTTTCTTAATATTTTTTTATTTTAATGGTTTTCACTAGTATTTTTTACCAGAGCTCATATTGCAATTTTTTAACACTAATGATTTTCTCTGGCCCTTCGTATTACTGGTTCCCATATTGTGTTCATCTCTATGCTTGGTCGGCTTAGAAGATTTTTGAAGCCTAGCATATGTACTGATTCTTTAAGTTTACGTAGTTTCCAGTGGCTATCTTTATCTATTATTTCACCTTCATCCCATGGGGGGGGTCTTCTTTCTCCCTCCATATGTGGAGAGTGGTTGTAATAAAGGGTTTGGTTCGAAATTCTTAGCAGCTGAAGAAGGCCGGAGGATACAACGGCCGAAACGTCGTACAAATTACAACAAGGATGAGGACAATAGCCCGAATAATGTAAGTACTGTGGAGTATAAGCTATTTTGTAAGTTTCAATAAAAAGATGAATAAATAAAGATAAAAGGAATCACAAATAAGTTCATATTGCTGAGAGCCATAAAAGACAGGAAGCTGTGGAGAGCTATGATCGTTCATGTACTGAAGTGATATAGAACACAGGAGAGAGAGAAAGAGGGAGTTTATAGCTCAATACAGAATAATCTGATCCTAGTGTCAGACGACGAGATCTTTTAGTAGACTAGACTGCTTTTTCAATGTAGCCTTGTCTTTTTAAGACATAAGCGATAATGTTTCTCCACAATTTCTGGTCCTCTGTGGCGATTAGTAACTTTGGTCATTTCACCATACTTCCCACGCACCGTTCAGCCATCCATTTCCCTAAATGTTCTCATGTCGCTCTTTTGCGTTTGACATGCCCTGCGTGTGAGTTCGGAAGCCTCATTCCCAATTATTTGTCCAAGAAATTCCAACTCTTTCTGATTTTAAATATAAGGGTCTTTTTTGTTACACTTTTCCTTAAAACTTCATCGTTGTCTATATCCTCTGTTCATTGTATTATCAGCATCCTTCTGTAGAACCACATTTCTGTTGCCTCAGTTTTTTCCTTCTGCGAAGAAATTGTCCAGCATTTAATGTCATATAGTTGTGTACTCAACGTGGTGTTTTGATTAGCAGGCTTGTCTCGTTAGAACAATTACAACTGAGTAGTGTGTACGATTTCAAAAATGTGGTTCTACAGAAGGATGCTGAGGATATCGTGCAAGCAACGATGAGGTGTTGGAAAGAATGGCAACAAAAAGGAAATTAATACCGACCACCAGGAACAGACAACTGAAGTTCCTGGGACATGCAATAAGGAAGGAGAGCTTGGAGACCCTGATATTGACTGGCCAGATAGAAGGAAAGAGAGACAGAGGAAGGCAGCAGATAACATATTTGAAGGGCCTCATCAGGTGGATGACTGAACGGAGGTTGCGAGGTGTAACAGGAGCAAACATACTAAGAGCCACAAGGGATAAGGAGACGTGGAGAACCATGATCGCCTACGTCCTGAAGAAACAGGGCACATAGAAGAAGTGTGTACGATTATCACTGGGTGCCCATATTTTTAGCTTTGTCGCAGTGTGGGACGTCCTAATGGCAACAGTGGAGGAGGCTAAGGAGTACATGGGCACCCGCAAGACGAAGATTACGCTACACGGGGTGTCCATGGATATTTCAACGGATCACGTAGGAGCCTTTTTCACTAGATTTGGTAAAGTGTCAGAGGTGTCCTCGGTAATCTTAAAGGCTAGATTTGCGACTGGCGAAATTAACCTGCAGGTGACTGTCACCAGGAAGGAATTTACCGCTATTCCCAACATTCTCACCTTCAGGGGCCGATCCATATTTGTGGCCGTCGAGGGAAGGATGCCTTTCTGTTGGTTCTGTGGAGCGTCGGACCACGTAGCCAAGGCATGTCCGACAAAATCTCCAAAGGCTCCAACTACACCAACAGCCCAGGAGACCAAAAATATCCAGTTCACACAGATGTCCCAGCCTTCGCAAGTGTCCCAGACCTCTCAACAGTCACAGGAAGCAGTGACCAAGGACGGAGAATGGGAAAAAATCTCTAAAAAGAAGAACAAGGTGCAGCAGGAAAAGTCCCCGACACCTCCGGTACAGAAGTCTCCTTTAAAGTTGCCTTCAAAGTCTACTTCGAAGCCTTTTCCATCACCAAAACAGAACGTTCCACGTGGGAAACATAAAAGGTCCCTGGAGAGACTAATTCAAGAGGAGGACGCAATGGAAGTGGATACCTCCAGGTCGGCGTTCCTGAAACGAGGCAGGGACTGTGAAGAGGTGGAGGACAACCCGAAGGTCCTCCGGAAAAGCAGGAGCAGAGAGAGAGGAAAGGTACCCAAAATTTCTTCCCAACCAGCGTCGCCAATAAGACGAGAGACATACGCAAAGAAGGCGCAAAGCCTTCCGTCTTCCCCTCTGAAATGACCCCACCCCCCGGCCTTTAAATTGATCCCTTTGTTCCATGTCCTATCAAGCAAAGCTACTCCCGCTCTCGCTCCCACAAAAAAAAAAAAAAGAAATCCCTTCCCCAGGGATAGAGAAAAGCGAAATAACCAAGGAGTGGTCGGCACAAAGGCGTGCTTAACTTAAACAACTCCTGAAGTTAACCAAAGTGGAGTCTAAGTCCACAGAAGATCCTACCAACTTCTCCAATGCCCCCGGGGTACTCACCCTTGTCCGGAGTACGACGGGCAATCTGAAAGTGTGGGAGCACATAAGTGCTGCAGAAAAGTATTTTTCAAATATTACTATGTTTAGGAGTGGAACTCCAGAATTACAAAAGATGGAAAAGAATTGTGCAGCACGGGTCCCAGTTCTTCTCCACCCCTGTTTATATAGGAGTTTAAAATTAACTTATCCTACGGACGTTGGTGGTATTGTCCTGGACGGACGTATTACGTCCGATGTCGGAACGGGTTCCCTAGGACAGTCTGTCGGGGTCCTGACTCCCAAAGATTTCCTCCCGGTATGTGACTAGAGTAATTCTCTGTTTTTATCTTTTCAGATTTAAAAGATGTCTATCAGAATAGCTAGCTTGAATGCGAAGGGCTTGAGGGATCGGAGTAAGGCAGCCCACCAACTTCGTGACCTCTTGTCTTTCGGCGTGGATGTGGCCGCGATCCAAGAGACTCATTTTGTTTTCGAACTCGATACCTGTGTGCTGTCTAACTACTTTGTCGTCTATTCAGCATATGGGAACCGATTGACCAGTTTCTTTGCTGGTCAAGCGCACCCTGGACGCGTGGGTGGACCTTGTTCATGTCGGTGCCGAGGGCCGGTTGATCGTGGTCGATATAGCAGTGAAAAACAATTCGTTTCATCTGTTGCGGTTTATACGCCCAATGATTGGAAGTAGTGGGGCTCGTTTTTTCGGCTGTTGGAGCCCTTCCTAGTTGATTCTTCACGACTAGTTCTAATGGGGGACTGGAATGCCATCCTGAACCCTAAATGGGATAGAGGGAGGGCGACAGAGGGTGATCGTGGAGGAGTCATTGGGAATAAGTGGTGGGAGAATTTTAAGAATAAGATTAGGTCTTTCACCACTGAATATAGCCAACGTCTCAAACTAGATAAGGCTAACAAGGTAAAGACGCTTAAAGCTAATTTCTTCCGGGCGGAGGCTGGTGGGGAACCCTCAAAGATAGCTTTAGCTAAGGAGGCCCTGAAGCGTTCGACTAGCGAGCTTGATATGTGTCAGGTATTTATACATAGGTTAAACAAGATGTCTTCTGAAGCTGTGAACATGGGCACAGAACTGCGCAAGGAAGAGATTCGTCGAAGTGGCGACAGGTTCATTCGAGAGTGCGCGACCAGGAAGGACATACACTTCGGTCGACCGACGACTTTTGCGAGGCGTTTCGGCGGCATTTCGAGAACCGGTTTACCAAGTAGCCTGGTCTTTGTGATGATGCAGCTAGCTGCGAGGGAGAGATTACTGAGGACGAAGTCTACGCGGCTTTGAAAAAGATCGGCAGTGGCAAGTCGCCAGGTTTGGATGGTTTGCCCTATGAATTGTACTTGAGTCTGTCGCACATTTTTGTTCCGATTTTGACTGCCGTGTTCAACAACTGGTACCGGTTCACCAGGGGTGTGGTCACGCTGTTGAGAATAAAAACAAAAATGTTGGAAGGGAACGAGATGATTACAGGCACAGAACTCTGCTAAACACAGAGTTAAAGATTTTGACCAATATCCTAACGAATCATTTGCAGCTAGTTGCTGAGTCTCTGTTGGGACCTGAACAGACTTGTGCTGTGAGGGGACGAACAATTCAGAGCAACCTGCATTTGATCCGCACGATCCTAGATCGTGTAAAAGACGACGATGAAGCCGCGCTGATCAATTTAGATCTGTCCGAGGCATATGATAGGGTTGACCATGGCTGTTCTGCAGGCCGCCGGATTCGCACCCGACTTCTGCCGCTGGATTAGTCTCCTGTATCAACCCCCCACCGCTGTGGTACAGGTGAACGGAAAGTTGTCGTGCGCTTTTGCGCTGTCTAGGTCGGTCCGGCAGGGTTGTCCACTGTCGTCCTTACTTTATGCTTTGGCGTTGGAACCCCTCCTTCGCCGGCTAAGGGACATGATGTGCAGTCCGGCCCTACGTGGAATCGCTGTTCCTGGTGGAGTTCGATCCAGTGTTTCTGCGTACGCCGATGACGTCACTATTTTCGTGTCCTCCCGGAGTGACATTGAGATGGTACAGAAAGCGCTTGAACGGTACGAACAGGTGACGGGAGCCAAGATTAACCGCGACAAGTCTTCCGGCTTGCGGTTAGGTGCCTGGAAGGGTGCTACCCTCATGGGGCCTTTTGACTAGACGGACGGCCCTGTCCGCATTCTTGGAGTGTGGTTTGGGCCCGACCTCCAGTTGGAGAAAAATTGGTCTGAAGTACAGTATTTTCGCGTCGAAGAAATTTGTCCTTAAAGGGTTTGGCTGAGGCGTGTGTTACATACGTCTTTCCCATTATCCTTTACCGGCTGTCTGTACTTCCACTTTGTGAACGGCGTGAGAAGGCGATCGAGAGCTTGCTATTCTCCCTTCTGTGGAGAGAACGCAAACCACGTCTCATGGGGGTCTAGGAATGCCGCACTTGTCGAGTCACAAGCTCGCTTCAAGGGTGTTTTTTCACTTGTAATATAACAATCTGGCCCCACCCGAGGAAGGCTGATGCAAGCGAGGGTGTTTCCGGTCGTTGAAAGGAACGGATGTTGTTTGACCTTATTTCCGGCAGCAGCGGAAATAGCTACAGAGGCAAACAGAACAGGTGTCTCTGAGAATTACGTGGGCGTGCGTGGGCGAGGCAAAACCGGAAGAAAAAGTCACGGTTCTGGAAGATTATATAAAGACCTCGTCACACGGATTCGCCAGTAGTAGTAGTAGTAGTAGTAGAGGAGCAACAGAGATCGGCCGGTGAAGAGAGAGACACAACAGATAAGACTACACTCCCGTCAACCCAGTAGAAGCGCGCTCTCTCAATTCTCTGTTCCCTATTCTAACCGGCTCAGTCATTAAGACAAATAATTGGTGCCTAGTGACTTGCTGTTTTGAGACAACAAAACAGTTAGATGCGAGCTGGTTGCCACGGCGACGATTGAAATTCAACGGACTTAAAACTACCAGATAGAAAGAAAAAAGAAGACGAAAATATATAGCAGCCGCACGACTATAGACATCAACCAAGGTAGGTGACTCTTTGATTTGATAGTGTGTGTATTTTCTGCTCGTGTTTATAAGTCTAGTTAGAACAAAAAAATGGAACAGCATACTTTTGCCGATCTGACCCTAGAATTGAGACATGTGGATTGTTCGGTGTCGAACACATTAAGGGTAGAACGGAGGGGGTGCAGGACTACATGCAGAGAGTAGTACGCCTAGCGGAGAGCGCATAGGGGGTTGACGGGAGGAATAAAGTTGAGATATTTACCTATCTGTAAGTATAAAACATCTGAGTTAATGATTTATTTTTTTTTGTGTTAATATTTTACCATATATGTGAAGTGAGTTTACTGGTATGTTGCTTAATTAATCTTACTTTTATTGAGTAAGTGAAATGTAAAATCATGTAACGGAAGTTTCTTCTACTCTTTAAAGTGGATAATTGGATTAACTTGTTGATAACAATGTTTTCTTTGGTTTGTGCAGTGTTAGGTTTTCTTTTTTTTTGGATTTCTTTTCAATGACTGTACACTACAAAATGATTTACATTTCTATGTTTGTGAATTATGCTTTTGTGCAGGTTCCCATCAATTCAACATCCTCTGTGAATTTTCATTTATGTGACTTGGGAAATATCTTTTGAAGATATATTAATTTCTGAAAACTTTATATTGACACGGATAGACCTGCAGATTCCACAGTTGATCGGAACAAAAAGAAAGAACAACTGAAAAGTCTTGTAGACTTATTGGCTGATATGCTATAGGATTGGGAAAGAAGCAGTGGGAGGATTAACGATAGTTTAAGTGAAATAGTTAGGAAGATACAAACATGGAAAGATTTAGTGAAGGATATGAAGAACTCCCGAAGAAGTTGACGATAGGAGTCATTGCTGGCATAGTCGGCGTTATGATAATCCTTGGAATAATAGCTAGGAAGCGGATTTTTAAGTGTGAAAGAAGCAACAGTGCTTCGGGAAAGGAAAGGGAGTTATCCGTTGTGAATAGTACTCCGGGGTCAACGGGTGTTCAACACTCAAATGTCTCTGCGTTAAACAGAGAGATGTCAACAAATCAGATATGCTTGGATTCGAATCCAGAGGAAGTAGTTCAAGGAATGGAAAACATTGTACAAACTAAGGAACTACGAGTCACGGGTCCATTTTTTTAGACTAAATTAATATAGATGAAACCTCTAATCCTCCACAAGTAAATTGCATGCGGATTAACGTTGGAATCAGGGTAATTTTCTTCATTTTCTATTGAACATTTCTCGGTCAGACTATGAATGATATGTACTGCAGATAATGGCCATTTTTCTGTGTTCAAACATAGTATGTTTGAAATTAAATTAAATTAAATGAAGTTACATGTGTAACAATAAACTCGAGTAGAAACACGCATGGTGTTGGTCAAAGGTCATTTACTCGATGTCAGTTTAGAAACTGGGGCGCGGTTACCGCCTATAATCATGTGGTTATGCATCGAGGCGTCTACGCTTATGGACAGAGTCGAGAAAGAAAATGAACATTTTTAAGAACTTTGCCCAATTCTGTGAAAATGGATATTAAAAAAAAAAAAAAAAAAAGTAAAAAAGAACAATGAAACATCGAGCTGGTAGAACAATTTTCACGATGGACACGAACATTGTTGGGTTGCCGATGTAGGCTCCCCTATATATTTTTTTGTTGTTTTTTTGTTTCGGCATGCACATGTTTTGTTGTTTTGGCGTGCACATGTTTTATACAATTGTCGGGCTTGTGTGGCATGGGGAGGAGTGTGAGGGTGTTGCGCTTAAAATGTTCTCAGGTGAACATTTTGGAAAATGGGAGGGCGAGGAATGTAATATAACAATCTGGCCCCACCCGAGGAAGGCTGATGCAAGCGAGGGTGTTTCCGGTCGTTGAAAGGAACGGATGTTGTTTGACCTTATTTCCGGCAGCAGCGGAAATAACTACAGAGGCAAACAGAACAGGTGTCTCTGAGAATTACGTGGGCGTGCGTGGGCGAGGCAAAACCGGAAGAAAAAGTCCCGGTTCTGGAAGATTATATAAAGACCTCGTCACACGGATTCGCCAGTAGTAGTAGTAGTAGTAGTAGAGGAGCAACAGAGATCGGCCGGTGAAGAGAGAGACACAACAGATAAGACTACACTCCCGTCAACCCAGTAGAAGCGCGCTCTCTCAATTCTCTGTTCCCTATTATACACGGTCCATCGTCATTAATAAAAATATAACTTCATATTTTTCTATATATGCGTGTTTGTTGTTTGTCGATATACAACACACTTACCTGACGATTGGCATGGAATCGGTTGTCTCTCAATGACACGGCCTTCATATGGGGCCTGGCGGATTTGCCAGATTGTGAACGCTGTGACCTTGGTTTAAAGGAGACGTCTGCGCACGCCTTCTACCATTGTTCGCGGGTTCGCCCTCTATTGGACCGTGTTGGCGAGTTGACTGCTCGTATCGCGCCGCGTGAGCTCGTGCTCATTGACCGTTTTCGGGAGTGAAGCGAATGTTGTTTCTGTCACTGAGGGCCACAGCTCGAATGGTGATATGGACGACGCGACTAGAGGAGGTTTTGCGAGGTGGCCGACTTTCACATCAGGATCTGATCCAATATTTTGCGCATCAGCTCAAAATTAAGATTAGATCTAATTGGAAACGGTTGACCCCGACAGGCTTTATCGAAAGTTGGGTAAATGTGGCTAGCTTTGATTTTCTCTTTTAAGTCACATCGGGGTGGATTCCTTTGGAACCGTCCTCTGGCTAAGTTAGTTCCTTTTTGTGTATCTAGTTAATGGCAATGTATGTGATTCCTCGCCTGTCCCCGGCATTATTTTGTGTTATGATCCAGGTCGAGATACCCATTTTCCCCAGTTTTTTATTCCCGTTTTATCTCGTCTGGGTCAGGATTATAATCTCCCCATCCAGTTTATTTTTTCCTCTCCACTCCCTGTAGAAAGTGTGCCTCTTGATTTTGTCCTATGGGTAGAATACAACAGCCTCTTTGTTTGTGGGTTGGTTAGGTCCAACTAACATCATGATTCTGTTTGTATCTTTTGTTTAATAACATTTTTGTTTTGGGAATTTATTTTATGCTCCTCCCCACATATCACTTCATGATATATTTTTAAATATATATTTGTATCTATTATTCACGGTAACATTTTTAGACTCATTTTGGTTTTTTAAGTCCCTGGTATGTTTGAGGTATTTTGGTGTATGAAGTATTGAATGATGATGGACACGTTCTTGTGGTGGATGAGAAAATTGTAAAGTATGTTTGAGTCGTAAGTCGGATTAGCTAGGTATAGGATAGATACTGAAGACCCCCTCCCTAAATCGGCCTTGTGCCATAATTGAATTTTTTATACAATAAATATTGTTTGTTGTAGTTGTTGTTGTTAGAGTTAGTGTTTGTCAGAGCAGTTGAACCCCCGCTCATTGGTCAGCGAGAATATAGACTTATTACCCGGACTTACTTCTTGTATATATTTGACTCCTACTAACAAGTATTCCTGAATCTACTAACCGTGAACAGGTTGTATATCTTTTATTCAATATACTTACATTTTTCCTCTCATATCTATTTTTGTTATTATTTTGTTGTGTGGTTTTCTAAAACAAGAATACATAACAATTTAGCGACGAAGATTCGAAGAAGTTCACGCGGAGAGAAAAAATTCAAATCAATCGCCAAACAACAATTTGGCGACAAAGGATTCGAACAAGTCACGCGGAGGAAAATACGTGTTTTACGTCAATCGCCAAAAAACAATTTGACGACGAAGATTCGAGCAAGTCACGCGGAGGTAAAAAAAAACAAACAAAAAAAAAACGTTGTCACATCAGACGTAAAGAGAAAATTGGCGACAAAAAAAAAGAACGAACTTAAGTATAACAACAAAGAAAAAATACTTAGTGTCGAGGACCTCGAAAATCACATAGGAGTCAACAACATCAAATTGGCGAAACAGATACGCGCAGAAGTCGCACAACAAAATTGTGACAGTTTTTTTTTTTGCTTTTGCTCTCCTCTGGATCACTTTAACAAAGTGTGCTACAAACTGACTCAAACAAGACGACCACAAACAAGTTATCGACACTAATACCGAAAAGAAAAAATGGAAGATTTTCAAAAGGGAATACTCGAAATTATAAAGAGAACAGAAGAAAGACTATATCAATTAGAAATAAAACAGATGGAAATGCAAAAGGCTAACGAAGAAAGACAAACGGAAATACAAAAGAGACAAATAGCGATACAAAAGTAAATTGAAGAAAGACAAATTGAAATGCAAAAGGCAAACGAGGAAAGACAAACACAACTGCAATAACTGTTATCAAAATTAACAAGCACAGCCCTGGATACGAACACGGAGAAGGAGGAGACATTTTCACAAGATTCGGTGTGGAACGCGACTGGAATTTTTAAATACTCAATTAAGATAGATAAAAACTTAGGAAAGTATTACAGGCGATGAGAGAATATTTTAAATATCGACTGGAGTGAGAAGAAAAAATTAAGACTTCTACTCAGGAAATTAGGCACAGACGAACACACCAAGTTCTCCCTAAAAACGAATAATCTAACGTGCGATGAGGCAGTGACAGGCTTCACAGAGCTATTTAGCCCCCAAATCTTGTTGTTCCATTAAAGGTGGAAGTGCCTTAATCTCAGAAAAGACGAAAACGAGCACTTCTACTTTTTCAGATATCGTCAATAAACATTGTGACGATTTTAAATTGTCGGAACTTACACCAGACAATTTCAGGTGTCTCATTTTGGTCCAAGGACTAGTTGCTGCTAAAGACAGCAAAATGAGAAAATACATGCTGACCAAACCTCAAAACGAGCCCGGTCTAACATTACAAAATTTGGCAGAGGATTGCCAGAAATGCCTCAGCATAAAGAAAGATAGCAGGGACATTGAAGAGTCACGAGTCGCGCACATTCGAAAGGTAAATAGAAACTTACGTGTTGTACCCTCCCCACAGACAAAACAAAATTATAATACCAAGGAGAAAAAATACAGAACTACGGTTGACAAGAATCCAGTAAAAAAACAAGCCTCCCCCTTCTGCATGTTACGGATGTGGTTGATGGCATTGGCGTAAAGATTGTTTTTTTAAATATAAAAATTGCCGAGCGTGTGATAAGATGGGCCCCAAAGCATCGGTATGTAGAAATGAAAAGAAACCTAGGAGATTAAGATCTGCTAGAGTGGAAAACAATAATGCAAACACCAGAAGATACGTTGAAATTGAAATCCTGAATAAGAAAATAAAATTGCAACTGGATTCGGGATCAAACATTACATTAATAAACCAACAAACATGGCAAAAGTTAAACAGGCCGACTATGTTACACACTCAAGAAATCGCAAAATCAATAACAGGAAAAAGAATCAAACTGGAAGACGAAATTATTGTAAATGCAACATTTAAAGAAAAATTAAAAAAGCTAAAAATGTACGTAACGAAAAACACACACTACCCGGTAGGAACGGACTGGATGCAGAAATTTAATATATCGGATTTACCCATTAATGCTTGTTGCAAAAAGAATAAAAAGCGTAAAAAAGAGGTATTATCAAGCAGTAAAAAATTTACAACAGAAATCACGCAAAAGAAACCTGTAATTATTACACCGATAGTCAGAGGAAAAACTTGCAAACCGGGTGAACAAGTGACGCACATAAGCCAAAGGAATGAAGAGCTAAGCTCGACATTTCCAAAAAAAATATGAAAAAAAAAAAAATTTTGGAAACCAGAAAAAATGCTAGTTCCTCCCAAAATGAAACTAGGGAGGGGGTAGTGGAGTGTCAGCTCTTTTTACACACCTAATAGACTCTTCCAAAGTATACAAATAATCCTGCCTACAGAGAACAGGAGTTGCGTTGTCTGTTGTAGTTGTTGTTGTTAGAGTTAATGTTTGTCAGAGCAGTTGAGCCGCCGCTCGTTGTTCAGCAAGAATATAGACTATTACCCGGACTTAATTCTTGTATATATTTGACTCCTACTAACAAGTATTCCTGAATCTACTAACCGTGTATAGGTTGTATATCTTTTATTCAATATACTTACATTTTTCCTCCCATATCTGTTTTTGTTATTATTATATTGTGTGGTTTTCTAAACAAGAATCCACAACAGAGAATATAAGCTTTACATAGATGGTATAAAGTCAAATAGAAGAAGGCTGTTTTCTTCTTCTTCTTCTTCTTCTTCTTCTTCTTCTTCTTTGTGCCCTGTCCTTTCAGGACGTTGGCGATTATGGCTCTCCACGCTTTCCTATCCCTGGTGGCTTTTAGCACGCTTTCTTCTGTTACTCTTCGCAACCCTCGTTTCGTCATCCACCTGATCAGGTCCTTCAAATATGTTGTCCGCTGCTTTCCCCTGTCTCTCCTTTTCTCTATCTGGCCTGTTAGTATCAGGTTCTCTAAGCCCTCTTTCCTCATTGCATGTCCCAGGAACTTTAGCTGTCTCTTCATGATGCTCAGTATTAATTTCCTTTTCATTTCCATCCTTTACAAAACCTCATCATTGCTCACATGCTCGGTCCATGGTATTCGCAGCATCCTTCTGTAGAACCACATTTCAATTGCTTCAAGTCTTCGATAATATTGTCCAGCATTCACTGCCATATTGAAGGACAGACATCACATAGCAATTCAGTCTTTTCTGTTTTTAGCGAAATTGTCCTGTTTCTTAATACTCTACTCAGCTCCTGGAATACATCCTTGTGCCTTTGGATCTCAAGAATATAAATGTATAAAAACTGCTGTGCCATACCATAAAGTGAGGGGTCAGTTTATATATTGATTGTAATATGGAATTGATACCTCACTTTATATCCAGCATCCTTCTGTAGAACCACATTTCAGTTGCTTCAAGTTTTTCCTTCATCTTCGATGATATTGTTCAGCATTCACTGCCATATTGAAGAACTGACATCACATTCTTTGTTTCTAAAGAAATTGTCCTGTTTCTTAATACTTTACTCAACTTAATTTACCAAAACTGGAAAATCTTGCCTAGAAAATCAGCATTCGAAATCTTGAGATTTATTTCTTCTTTGTTGACAGCTTTTGGACAAACGTGAGGCATTTCAAGATGGCAGGCCATTGTGCTCGGACTTTTTTTTTTATCCTTCTTTTATTTAAAAGATTTATTTCGTCCCGCCGCTTCTGTTCCGACATTACTTTTATTTCTCTTCCTCGTTGTTCTTTTTTCGAATTCCCCCCTCTTTTTTATGCACCCTATCCTCACTTTTCTTCTTTTCCTACTTTTTCACTTATCCGATTTATTTCTAACAACCTACTGCGTTTCCAACGGACGATAGAATGGACAAGACTCACAATTGCATCTGCCATAAAATTTCAAAGCATCGAAATACGCAGCGGGTGACATGAGCTTAATTATTTTCCATGGATAATCTAAAGTGAAAATGAAACTGGCTTCAAATGAAAAGTATAGATGTCGTCTGCTTTTGATTTAAAACTCTAACAATTGCTAGCTGCAGTAATCGTCTTGAAAATGCTTATTTCATTAAATGGAAGTTTTTAAATGGCTAACTGAACTAGAGATTGAAGACAATTAAAGAGGTTAATGGGCTCCAACAACGATATATATATATATATATATATATATATATATATATATATATATATATATATAACACGAGATGATTAATTAGTATTAGAAGAAATAAAATCTACCATATTACTGTTTCCGTCTTTCTGGCGTCATGGGAAATATTTATAGTGAAACGTCTGTTCAAGATTTTAATTCAATCCTAAAGGCTGTTCGTAACATGAAATATTCGTATACAAGCTGTTTTCTTCTTACGGATCAATGTAAAATGTATTAATCCCTTCCTGACGCTATTCATGAACTGAAATGTTTGTAAACCGAAACTATTTTTCCTATATGAATTAATGCAAAATGGATTAATCCGTTTCTGAGGGATTTCCTGACTCGAAATGTTCATAAATCTATCCCCCCAAAAATAAAGATACATTAGATTAATTCGTTATTGAGACTGTTCCTGACCTGAAATGTTTTTAAGACGGAACTATTTCCTTTATGTAAATCAATGTAAAATGGATTAATCCGTTCCTAAAGACTGTTTGTAACCCGAAATGTTCGTAAACCAAAACCATTTTATCTTTGGGAATGAACGGAAATTGGATTAATATGTTCCTGAAAACCATTTTGGGCCTGAAATCTTCGTAAACCGAAACTATTTTCCAGTACGAATCAATATAAATGGATTAAACTGTTTCTGAGAACATTCATGAACCGAAATATTCGTAAACTGAAGTAATTTCTTCATGTGAAAAAATGTAAAATTGATTAATCCATTCCTGAGGCCTTACGTGACCCGAAATGTTCATAAACCGAAGATATTTTCCCATATGAATCAATGGAAAATGGCTTAGTCCGTTGCTGAGGCCATTCCTAACAGGAAATGTGCGTAAACCAAAACTACTTTCCTAATAGTAGTAAGTATAATATAGAATAATCCGTTCCTGAGGGCCGTTCTTGACCCGAATTGTCCGTAAATGAAAGTATTTTCTTCAAAAGAATTAATGTAAAAGGTATTAATTCGTTCTTATGCCTAATCTTGACCCAAAATCGTTTCTAATCCTCGTTCTGACCGATTTCCTTCCTGAGCCTGAACCTGACCCATAAACGGAAATTATTTTTCTCATATGAATCAATATTAAATGGATTAATCCGTTCCTGAAGGCCGTCTGTGAGCCTAAATGTTCATAAACCGAAACCATTTAACGTTTGCTAGTTAATATAAAATGTATTAATCTGTTTCTAAAGGCAGTTTGTAACCCGAAATGTTCGTAAACTGAAACTATTTTATCTTTGGGAATCAATATAAAATGAATTAATCTGTTCATGAAGACAGTTTGTGTCCACCAATGTTCTTAGACCGAAACTATTTTCCCAGTACGAAGTAATATAAAAGGGATTCATTTTTTTTCTGGGGCATTTGTTCCTAACCCAAAATATTCGTAAACTGAAATTATTTTTACCATAGGAATCAATGTATAGATTAATCTGTTTTTAGGGCCGTTCCTGGCATGAAATGTGCGTAAACCAAAACTATTTTCTCCACAGGATTCAATGTAAAATATATCAATTAATTTTGGAACCTGGTTCTGACCCAGAGTAGTCATTAAGGGAAACTATTTTTCTCATATATATCAATGATAAATGGATTAATCCGTTCCTGAGGACGTTCGTAAGCCGAAACTATTTTCTACCGTAGGAATTAATAGATTAATCTTTTCTTGGGGACGTTCCTGAACCGAAATCTTCGTAAACCGAAATATTTTCACCGCACGAATAAATGTAAAATATATTAATCCATTCCTGATGGTTTATTTGAATCGTAATATACATAAGCCGAAAATATTTTCCCCATACGAGTAGATTTTCTTTCTTTCCTGAGACTTTTCTTATCGAGAAATATTCGTAAACTGAAATTACTAGCGAAACCAAAATCAATGCAAAATGGACGTAAGTTAACTGCAACTGAGTTTGCAGCCGGTCGCCTGCCGTTCCGTCCCCGTGTGATCGAAGGAGTTGGTGATCTGTCGAAACCCCTCACTCCCCCCTGCCACCTTGTGATTTCTAATCTCAAGGTGAGTTGAGGACTCTGAGACCAGGTCGTCTTGTAGTGTATTCGGCGACCACTGCAAATGAAGAGGCGGGATGGGTGCGCAATTCAGGAACAGGGGAAGAACAAAAGACAAGAACTAAAGAGAAAGAGACAGCAGCAAAAACCAGTCTATGTGAACGAATGATTTTATTCGTAACTGAAAATTATCCGTACAGCCTGCTACTATGTCTAGTATTCATTAAAAGTAAGACAGTCACTATCTCTTTATGCTACCCTATCTCTTTATCACTACTTGGCAGCGGTGGACATGCCTTTCATCGTGGGGAGAGGATTTTTGCGTCTTAACACTCCGGGCCGAACTTCTCTCTACCGCGCCTCAAGCTTTTTTTTTTTTCAAATCCGTGTCTTTTTGTTAAAAATCCTTCGATATGGTGTGGGGATAGCTGGTATTCAGGGCATTTTTCCCTAAAGGTCTAATGTCAATTTCGTGTATCTAGCTTTAGTCTCCTCCCCTTACAATTTTCGCTGATGTCTGCCGACATGAAGCCTTGCAGGCAAAAGTTGCTGATTTTGTACATTTACATGCCAGCGATAATTATAATTCCTCTCATCACCTGGGTGGTCTTTTTCGAAGTCGGCTGATAATTTAACCTCGGTCGGTCTTCATCGCTTCTCTGAGGAGGAAGTGAGAGAAAAGAAAAACAAACAAGAAAGAAAGAGAAAGAGTTCTCTCCCCTTAGCGAGACGAATCTCTCATCTAGTCTGTGTTAGATCGCTCTCATATTAATCCATGCCTTCTGTCTGGCCGCTCCCTCTGTACCAGCCAATCAATGGTCCGTCGATACTATTTTAACGTGGGCGCATAAGGAAAACTTACAGTGTTACACCTGATCCAGACCCATAAACGGAAACTATTTTCCTCATATAAATCAATATAAAATGGATTTATCCGTTTCTGAAGACAGTTCGTGACCCCCAATGTTCTGAAATCGAAACTATCTTTTCAATAGGAATTAATGTAAAAGGGATTAATCCGTTCCTGAGGTCTTTGCTAAACCGAAACATTAGTAAACAAAAAGTATTTTTTCCTTGGGAGTCAATGTAAAATAAGTTAATCTGTTTTTGAGGCAGTTCTTGACCTGGAATGTTCTTAAACTGAAACAATTTTCCCCCACAGCAATCAATGTAAAAAGTATTAATTCGTTCCCGTGGCTGGTCTTGACCTGCAATCGTCATAAACGGAAACTATTTTACTCATATGATTCAATGTAAAATGTATTAATCCGCCCTTAAAGGCGGATTGTGAATAGAAAATTTTAATAAACCAAAAAGATTTTCTTCATAGGAACCAATGTAAAATAGGTTTATTTGTTGCTTAAACCGTTCCTGACCCGAAATGTTCGTAAACCAAAACCATTTTCTCCATAGGAATCAATGCAAAATGGATTAATCCGTTCCTGAGGCTGTTCGTAACCCAAAATATTCGTAAACTGAAACTATTTTCCATCTTAGGAATCAATGTAAAATGGATTAATCCGTTCCTGGGGCTGTTTGTAACCCGAAATATTCGTAAACTGAAACTATTTTCCCTCTTAGGAATCAATGTAAAATGGATTTCTCCGTTCCTGAGGCTGTTTGTAACCCGAACTATTCGTAAACTGAAACTATTTTCCCCCATAGGAATCAATATAAAAAGATTAATCTGTTCCTGAGGCTGTTCGTAACCCGAACTATTCCTAAACTGAAACTATTTTACCCCATAGGAATCAATATAAAATATTTACGAAAATAGTTTACGCACAACATAAATGAAGACAATGAGAATCATTAAATCTAACATAAAAAATAAACACATGAGTAAACAGATAAAATCTAGACGAAAAGTTATTTTAATTTTATCATATCTTTATGGGGGAGAGTTGATGGCTTAAGTAGAAGGTGGTGCGGAAGGATAAGTACAGGTATGTTTATTGTTGGGAAAAGGAGAGATTTTTTTTCTCTGTTTATTTTCTATCTCTTAACGTCATTCGAATTTGCTTAAGACTCATTTGGCCGATGTCTTACTAAAACTTTGTCCTATAAGGTTTGCTTTTTCTCTACATTTTAAAATGTTTTTAAAGTGAGACGTGGCATTGTCATTAAAAATCTTTATATTGCAGCTTTCTACCTGCTTACCAAAGTGAGATATCATTCCTCCAATGTTTTAGTCTCACCCCTTTTGAATACATTTCACTACCTTGCATATTCGTCGCTCGAAACATCGTTCCTTAACTTTTTTGTTTCGAAAGATTTGTTGAGTAAATAATATGTCGACAATGAGAAGAGTCAGTTACCCGAGGTTACCCAGTATTCATGTATATTAACCGTATATTATCAAACATTATTCACTTCACTTGGTGTGGTCGCAGGACTGCTGTGCACCTGACCAGATTCCTCCATATATCTGGGTTGAAAGACATCATCATGCTTAACGTATTCTGGGTAAGTAGACCTATGGAATCCATCCCTTTTTAGATCAAACCAGAAACGATATCTTCAAACTTGAAACTTCGCCATGGTCACTGACACGTTTTCCATAGAAAAAAACTTCCGACGTGGCTACTGACATCAGTCTAGGAAACTTTTCAACCCAGCGATGATCCGTTCATAGCACTTTTTAAATTTTTCATTATCATTTTTATTCATTTCATAACATCGTTTTGTAGCATCTACGAGGGTCATTTAATAAATAAGGTGAATTTTTCGGTATAAAGACTTCTACGAGGGTCATTCAATAAATAAGGTTAATCTTTGGGTATAAGGACTTCTAATACAGATAGAAGCTTACTTTTTGAAATTTTTTCCAATACTTTTTTTCAAAAGGATTTTTATTTTATTTTATTTTTTTTTGCATATTAAAAAAAACTTTGAGAGTTTTGGAGATTAAGAAAGATGGCCGACCAAGAAGCATGCTCCAGAATTGAACAGAGGTCAGTTATCAAGTTTTTGGTTGCTGAAGAGTGCAAATTCAGAGGAGAATGGCAACTGTGTATGGTGCCACATGTTTCAGCTAAAAAATGTCTACAAGTGTGGTTAATTTGTTTAAAGAAGGACGGAGCAGTGTTGAGGATGAAGACAAAATCCAACGGAGAATCTGTAATGGAATAGATCCCGAGTTGGCAGCTCAGATACAGTCACTTTCTCACCGGCGCAATGTGGCTTCTCTGTGTTTCTTCTACAAATACCTTCATGGCTTCTGCTCCGATGAACTTAGCTCACTGGTGTCCCCTATAAATAAATTTACTCGCGCCAAAAGATTAGCAACTAGGTCCCACCCTTTTACTGTGAAACCAAAAACATGTAACCGCAAATTCTACTCCATCAGCTTCTTTTCTCACATTTCCCGCCTGTGGAATTCCCTTCCATTTACTTGCTTCCCAGACAGCTACAATCTTCAAGAATTTAAATGTAAAGTCAATAGTCATCTCCTATCTCATTAACTTGCATCCTCTCTCTTATGCTCCTTTCTCCATCCACTCCACTCTCATCAGTATTCTCATCCTTCTCTTACCTTAATTGGTGAGCCGAATTCGAATTCCAGCCAAGTTCATTACATTCACTTACGTGTAAAAGTTATGAATCCATCTGTTATCTCCCAACTCCCTGCTATGGGTAAATAACAGGACAGACTGGGTTCTATAGACTTGGGTGGCAACCGGTTTAGAAGAAGAGAAAACTCTGAAAAACCAGCCTGAAGCTAAACTACCTCGCCCGGAGGATAAAGGGATATATAGGGTCTTCTGAGTTTGAGTTTTGTTTAATGGCGTATCATTTTACGGTTTTGGTTTTGTTTTGTTTTGTTTTTTAATGTTCGGTTAGAGTAAGAAGGTTAATTTAGTCAGATTTTAATGAATATTTTTTGTTTTTATTCATTTTTATTTTAGAAAACTGAAAATGTCTTCTAGTTCTGTATTCAAAAATATGTTGGTGGTAATATTTTTTCCCTTCAAAAATGTGTGATGGTAATACTTTTTTCTTCAAAAATCTATTGTTGGTAATATTTTTCTTTCTCAATGTATATTTTTCTATAAAAGTCTATTTTTATGTATAAATTTCTATAAAAATGTGTATTTTTATACTTTCATAGTGTTTTGACCCCAGTTTGGGGTCAACTATTTGCCCATAACTGGGACCCTAACAGGTGCTACAACTCCTGGTCAGTATGGACCTGGGAACAACAGCAATTAAGATGTGTTTTTTTGATCCTCACAACCTCCCAATCAGAGGTTACATAGGGTCAACACACCTGCCGGTAAAAAAAGACAAATTACAAAAACATCGACGGCAAGGAACTATCCCAGAACAGATTATATTCGTTCATGGGCTTTTAAATAAAGGTTACAGCAGAGGGGTACTTAGCGAAATTCGAACTTACGCGCAAATACCATTGGGAAAGGTATTAATCCGTCTCTCCTCTCCAGTTATTGGTTAAATAACAGGACAGATTGGGTTCTATAGCCTTGGTTGGCAACCAATCTACTGTAGAAAGCAACAACAACCTACTGCGGGATAATCTTCTGCCCAGTCATTTATGTCTCGAGACATGATCGCCCAAGCGTGTATCACGCATGGCACTTAACTGACTGATTCTACCTTTCAGATATTTAACGGAATGTCCCCTCGTTTCGAAAGCAGTTCAATGCCTTTTTAACGATGGTGTAACACACGTACGTGGGACCAGACTCCAAAATATTCCAATAATTTTGTTGTTTTATTATTCAATTTTCCTATTAACTGCTTAAAAGCTAGAATAAGTTACTTAGTTTTTGTCTCTACTTCTGAGATGAAGTAGTATTTACAGTAATATTGATGTTTCGGTCGTTGTCCGCTCCGGCCATCTTCAGGTGCTGGGAATTTCGAACCGAACTAGGGTATATAATTCTCATTTCATCTGCGATGCCAATTTTGGATGCCATGGTCAACTCTATATGTTACTTGTAGCCAGGTATTGAACTCACAACTCTTTGAGTCAAGTCACTAGTACAATCCACTAGGCCATGTGTCTTTAAGAACATCAGTGTATGAATTTTGGGTACTTATAAGATTAATGACTTAGTAAACAGATTTTACCAGAGCTCATATTGCAATCTTTGAATCTAATGATATTCTCTATCACTCTGTATTACTAGTTTCGATATTGTTTTCATTTCTATGCTTGGCCGGCTTAGGAGAGTTATGTGGCCTAGTATGTGAGCTGATCTTAAGTTTACGTAGTTTCCAATCGTGTTCTCTATCACCGGGTTGAAGGCCGGAGCATATAACGGCCGAAACGTCGAGTCCAAACAATGTAAATAATGTAAAAGTTATTTATATTTTATTGAGCAAATTTAACAATTTACCCGATTCCATAGATTTTCATTTTAGTGTCGTAAACAAATCGATCTTCGATTTCTGGCGAAGTAATCATCTCCCTCGTGTATAGATCGATCCCATCTTTTAGGTTTATCGACAAGTGAGACTGACAAAGTTTTAGAAAAAACTTTCCGAATTCTCCCAAACGTTTTTGAAAAATTTGTAAATTAGTAAAACGACAGAGGTCAAAAGTAAAAGGCATATATCATTTGTTTTTATGTCAATTTAAACCCCAAAACGCGAGTAGGGGCTGATTGAAACGCTACAGAGGAATTTCCGATATAAGGAGAATAATTTTAACCAGACAAGGAGCTGGAGGAAATTTTCTTTTAAACGTCAAACGTCAAAGTTATGGTGATTTATTAAGCTTAGTATAAGGCCAAAAGTATGAAGCCCTTAGTGAAGATCGACATTACTAAAAAGTTAAAAAATAAAATTACAACGCCCTGAATCAGTCAGTTAAGTACCATACGTAATACACGTTTGGGCGATCATGTCTGGAAAGAGAAGTGAATGGCTGGACAGAAGATTATCCTGCAGTAGGTTGCCATTAGTTTCTACGGTAGACTGGTTGCCAACCAAGGCTATAGAACCCAACCCTGTTATTTAACCCATAACTGAAGGAAAGAGACGGATTAATACCTTTCCCAAGGGTATTTGAGCGTAAGTGAATGCAACGAATTCAACTGGAAATCGAACTCAACTTCCCTATTTCTCATCCCGAGCTGATATCCGTTGCACCACAACGCATGCCATAAATATGCGTCTGAATTTACTCAAGATCAAAACTACACGTCATATACTTGGATTATAGTGATTCAACATACATACATACATACATATATATATATATATATATATATATATATATATATATATATATATATATATATATAGTAATATTAATCATAGTAATAATACCAATAGCAACAGAACTAATTCTGTCAAAACTAGCAATAATTAAACTACAAATGAGATCGTCTTGAAACCACCCACCGGGAACGAACCCGGAGGGAAAAGAAGAGGAAGAAAAAAGAAACAAACGAAATACTTGAACAAAACGTCAAGCATTCGTGAAAAAGAAAAAAACCAAAGACGAAAACCTTAACAATAAAGAGCTCAATACGAAAGCATTGATTATATATATATATATATATATATATATATATATATATATATACACGCTTCCAAACGAAAGGGATATAAACGTTAATCCAAGTTCATGTTCATAAACTGTCGATCTTCTTTGAATGTTAACACATGCATGCACTTTAACATGCATATATATTATGAATACCATCAATTATTCCACGTTTTTGCACCAGCAGACGCAAAACACCAAGAGTTGTAGGTGTGCTAATTAAAGGTGCCAGTCATCGTGCAGTCATAACCATACAGGTTTAATAGGGAACAGTTATAAGAATCCCGTCGTATATATATATATATATATATATATATATATATATATATACCAGCATTATACTGCCAGAAAAACGTGTCGCTTCTTCTTGTAGGAAATACAGCAGAACGAGTGGAACATAGTACAGTTCAACGTTTCCAAGAAAATGACTCCTAGATATTAAAATTCGTCATTTATATCACTCGCGAATGCACTACGGAAGATGTCATTTCCCAGGTTTAAGCCTGAATGAAGTTAGAAACTGCTCTCATTATAAAACACCATATAGCGTCATCTGATCCTCCAGGTGAACGTCTCGTAACACCAGTGGACACTTATACGATATGTAGATGATAGAGTGCTGATTGCAGACACGGAAAGAAAACTACAGGACCTCCTACAGAAGGTAGCTGAGGAGAGTGACTAAAAAGGACTACAAATAAACGGCAAGAAAATTGAATGCATTGTCATCAGCAAAAAGAACAACCCAAAATACCAAATGCAGGTAGGGGATACCAAAATCAAGCAAGTACAAAAATTTAAATACCTACGAAGTGTTCTAACAGGAGATGGAAAGTGCGACACAGAGATCCGAATGCGAATTGGCATGGCGAAGGACGCGTTCCAGAAGCTGAGTTAAGTACTAAGACACAGAAAAATTTCCCTAGAAACAAAAAAGAGAGTGCTAATTGCTATGTGATGTCAGTTCTTCAATACGGCGGTGAATGCTGAACAATATCATCAAAGATGAGGAAAAAACTTGAAGCAGCGGAAATGTGGTTTTACAAAAGGATGCTGCGGATATCATGGACCGAACATGTGAGCAACGATGAGGTTTTGAAAAGAATGGCATTGGAAAGAAAACTAATAGTGAGCATCAGGAAGAGACAACTGAAGTTCCTGGGACATGCAATGAAGAAAAGGGCTTATCGAACCTGATACTGACAGGCCAGATAGAAAGAAAAAGCCACAGAGGAAGGCAGCGGATAACATATTTGAAGGGCCTGATCAGATGGATGACGGAACGGGAGTTATGTGGTGTAACAGAAGAGAACATACTAAGAGCCACCAGGGATAGGGAGACGTGGAAAGCCATGATCGCCTACGTCCTGAAATGACAGGGCATGTAGAAGAAGAAGATATATGCCAACTGTTTATAAGAAATTATAATGTGGATATAAAATGGGGGATTAAATCTATATGATAATCAATATATAACTGATCCCTCATTTTGTGGCCATGCTAGTTTCTATATATTTATATTCTAGATTTATGGGATTGAGCTAGTGGATGACAGAACTAGGGTTGCATGGTGTAACAGGAGAAGGCTTGGAAAGAGCCACCAGGGATAGGGAGACGTGGGAAGCCATAATGTCCTGAAAGGACAGGGCACATAGAAGAAGAAGAAGAAGTAGAACTCTACTGAAAGACTCGTGGGTCCGTAAGTCCGGCAACAAGTAAAATATTCTCAACGGTATTCATTGACACTCTTCTGATTTAGTTTTTCAGTGATCTTAATTTTGGTAAATGTGGCCATTCAGAATCTGATCTACGCTTGAAGGAACGTTCATTCGATCACTGCTGACAATATAGAAGCATAATTGAAGAGTCGCATCTAACATGCACAGTAATTCTATGAAATCACTACCCAGATTCTACAACTCTAAGAATCCGTCACCTCTCAAATGGCTCTAATTGTGCAAATAATCAAGTGTTCGTTTTCTGTAATTTGACATTTGTTTTCACTACCCACTTTTTGAGTATGGAACTAAATCTCAGTCACAGATGGTGTGCTGCTATGACTGTTACTATATCGCAAGATGGTAGAAAATGGAAATTTGCTAGCCGAGTTCAAATCCCGGGCTAATCTGTTGTGTTCATTTTTTCACTAATATAATTGGAAAAGGGAGAAATCTATTATTTCTGGTATGGGTTAAGTAACAGAATGGACTACGCTTTCGAGCCTTAGGTTACAAGAAAAGGAAAGTTCTGATATCTAAACTGTGGGTAATACAACGGGAAGCCATTCCACTTTCGTTTCCAAGAACGTATGGTACGTCGGAAATTAAGAAAGAAGCATGAATATGATAAGAACCGATTCTTTTGTTTTGTTAATACTTTTGTTAATACTGGACAATAACATGTGCATCAAATGAACTGTTCTGGTGTCCAGTTTTTGTGCTCTCTTCCCCATGCTAGTCTCTTCTTCTTATTGGCTGGCCGAAGCAAATGCTTCCTGGCTGCCTTGTAAACTTTTGCAATGTAATAAAAACAAAAGAACCATTCTATTTTCATTTAAAATTATCCACTTGGCAATAGATACTAAAAATAATATGAAATATATCATTTTTTTAAAATTGGGTTGCCTAATAATCATAGCCAGAAGTGTATATATTATCCATGTAAATACATTTAAAAATAAAAAAAATAATTATCTATTGTTTGATACATATCTGACCATTAAGAATTAACTCCAAATAACAACATACCAGTTACTGCCTCTTTGTTTGTTTGTTTTTTTCTCGATCTCTGAAGAAGCTTTAATATCGTAATTTGTATTTTCCTTTATTCTATCATGCAAAAGGAAGAAACTGTCGTAAATCATTCGAGGTCGCATAGCTGAGAGTAGTCATTAAAATATTTTAAAAGTTATGACGGCAAATTCATTTGTGACATTTGCGGAAAAGGTATCAATAATTTCCTTTTAAATTCGAGCCTTATTATTTTTAATAGTATGCAACATTTGTTGATTTTATCACCCCATAAGAGAACTAAAGGTTTTTATTCGTGAGTGCGGGCGGGAAATCTGAGGAAGGATTGTGGTATATCAACTGAAACGTAATAAAGCTGCTGAGGATCATTAAACAGTCACAAAACCTTGTTTCAAAATTTACTGCTATGTAAAAGCGGACTGCGGGTAACTGCGGGTAATATCCATAAATAGAAAATACACGTACCAAGACACGTAAGATCATTCATTTAACAGGTATATAAAATATGTGTGTGTGCATGTGTGTGTGATAAAAATATATTGATAAATACTTGTATAGATTGGTAGATAGCAATGCAGAGTGAGTAAGAGAGAAAGAGAGAGAGAGAGAGAAAGAGAGAGAGAGAAAGAGAGAGAGAGAGAAATGTGGCCATCATACAGTTTCAGACAGACTAAGATAAATAGATAAGAGAAATAAATAAATATTTAAATGTTTACAGACAGACAGATGCCACGACGTTGCATAATTATGATTTGCCTAGCAGACCATGAACACTTCAGAAAGTGTGAACCTCATTCAATCTCTACCCTCTTTTTTCTCTTTCTCACTATATATATATATATATATATATATATATATATATATATATATATGTATATAATTAATGTGGAGAAGCTTGTCCCGTAGTTGAGCAGACTTGTTTTAGTCAGGCCAACTTCGAACTTTCGTGAGGGCATTATTGTAATGCCTTCAGGGCTATTGACTTTTTCTGCTGCTGTTTCCCAATTGTTACGTATGTATAGGAAGTTTGGCGTAATTTGAGATTTTTTGTGTAAGTAATTTTTTACTTAATGAATGTTTTATTATTTGTTTGTCTTTGTTTTTTGTTTTGTTTTTTGCTGTTTCTTAAGTGGCATAGGATTTGTTGGTGGTTAATTGCTTTTTATTGCGCTGACCTTCTTTGAGCGTTCTTAGGTATATGCCTGCTTAGCCTTTACGGTGAGTCTCCATGGTACAATACAGACTAGACGCTAGCATCAATTTACGATTAATGTGTGGGCTGGAATCATAGGTGACTGTTCGGAAGGTTCATATGTTTTCTCAGCACATCTATTTTACGAGCTGACTACAGGGAAATTATTTTGAACACTCTTCTAGACATGCTAGAGGATGTATCCCTGCTAATACGAAAAACGCATGTGGTTCAAACATGAATGATCTCCAGCACATTTTAGTTACATTGTTTGCAATGCACTGGCTGGCATCGATGAAAAATGGATAGGTATGGGGAGGACAGCGTCCAACGCCTCACCGATCTCATTCATTTTTTTATCTGTGGAGCCACATAAAAAAATTTGTTTATGCAGCAGATATTAATAATGTAGAGAGATTTCATGAAAGTGTCATGGGGTCTTACGAAACCATTCGACACCTTGTGAGAGTATTTAAAAGGGCCTCCCAGTTAATGATCCGATGGTTGGATGCATGTGTAGAAGCAAGCAGTGGACATTTTGAACATTTGTTATTAGTTGCTGTGTTGAGGTACAACGATGACCTTTTAGACAAATGGACATTTTAGCTTGTTTTAATGTCACTAACCCTCTACAAAAGTTTGTAAAAGTATTTTTGATACCCTAGATAGATAGATAGATAGATAGATAGATAGATAGATAGATAGATAGGTAATAAAAATATGAACAAGCTGAGATAGATAGATAGATAGATAGATAGATAATAAAAATATGAACAAGCTGAGATAGATAGATAGATAGATAGATAGATAGATAATAAAAATATGAACAAGCTGAGATAGATAGATAGATAGATAGATAGATAGATAGATAGATAGATAGATAGATAGATAATAAAAATATGAACAAGCTGAGATAGATAGATAGATAGATAGATAGATAGATAGATAGATAATAAAAATATGAACAAGCTGAGATAGATAGATAGATAGATAGATAGATAGATAGATAGATAGATAGATAGATAGATAATAAAAATATGAACAAGCTGAGATAGATAGATAGATAGATAGATAGATAGATAGATAGATAGATAGATAGATAGATAGATAATAAAAATATGAACAAGCTGAGATAGATAGATAGATAGATAGATAGATAGATAGATAGATAGATAATAAAAATATGAACAAGCTGAGATAGATAGATAGATAGATAGATAGATAGATAGATAGATAGATAGATAATAAAAATATGAACAAGCTGAGATAGATAGATAGATAGATAGATAGATAGATAGATAGATAATAAAAATATGAACAAGCTGAGATAGATAGATAGATAGATAGATAGATAGATAGATAGATAGATAGATAGATAATAAAAATATGAACAAGCTGAGATAGATAGATAGATAGATAGATAGATAGATAGATAGATAGATAGATAGATAGATAATAAAAATATGAACAAGCTGAGATAGATAGATAGATAGATAGATAGATAGATAGATAGATAGATAATAAAAATATGAATAAGCTGAGATAGATAGATAGATAGATAGATAGATAGATAATAAAAATATGAACAAGCTGAGATAGATAGATAGATAGATAGATAGATAGATAGATAGATAATAAAAATATGAACAAGCTGAGATAGATAGATAGATAGATAGATAGATAGATAGATAACACATCATTCAATTAATCACGGGCCTAACTAATAGAACAACGACAACTTTTAGATGCAATTCGACTTTATTAATCAACATAGTCTCCTTCTAGAATGATACACTGATTCTAACGCTTCTCTGACAGTTTGATGCTTTTTTGGCAGAACGATTTATTTTTGGTTGTAGCACCTGTTAGTGTCCCATGTATGGACAAATAGTTTACCCCCAGACTAGGGTCAAAACAGTATGAAAGTATAAAAATACACTTTCATAGAAATATATACATAAAAATGATCTTTTATAGAAAAAAAAAGCATTTTTGAAAGAAAAAATATTACCAATACATTTTTGAAGAAAAAATTATTGCCACTAATACGTTTTTGAATACAAAACTGGAAGGCATCTTCAGTTTTCTAAAATAAAATAAAATCTTTCATCAAAATTGACTAAATCAACTTTCTCACTATACCCGAACATTAAAAAGTATACCTTAAAACCCTACGTTTTTGGCATTAAATAACCACAGAGGTTGATATGCCATCAAACAAAACTCAAACTCAAAACTTAGAGAGTTGAGTTAAAGGGAGATAACTGATACTGGAACATCTGAAAGCAACATGACTCGTGGAACGAGAACAATCTACATCGGTGAACGAAAGAAAGAGTTCAGTTCAAAATTCTAATCATCTGAAGAAGGCTGGAGCGTACAACGGCCAAAGTGTTGTCAACAAATATGAAGAAAGTCTAGTAAAGGTAAATAGTGGAAATAAGTTCTTTCCAATTCATTTTTGGATCGTGAAATTGACTTTTCCAGATTTTAAATAAAATCTTTTATGAACCAACTAGCAGTATAGCCCGACGTTGCTCGAGTGTAATGAAAGCTTTAAAACTAATCCATGGTCCTGGAGCTCAGACTCAGCCTAACAAATATTTGTGTGAAGTTTGGTGAGAATCGGATAAAAATTGTAGATTTGTATAAAGGACATACAGACAGATAAACAGACACACACACAAACATCTTGCCTTATATATATATATATAATTATCAATTTTCTGCACTATTGTAAGAACTGCAACCTTGAAACTTCTGAATATCGTATCTTATGTCTTTGTCTATGAGTGTATCAAATTTGATTAAAATCAGACCACTCCTTCTATAACCCGATTTTTTCGATTATCGATTTTCGATATTTTTTATGTACCTTGACACAAAACCTAGCTAAAAACACTCGCAGACGCTTATAGTACAACTGTGTAAATTTTCAAGAAAATCGATTCAGCCGTTTCGGAGTTTATAGGTAACGGATACACACACACACACACACACACACACACACACACACGCACACAGACAAAGTTTCATTTATAAATAAGTTTAGATTCCAATTCGTATCCTTTACCCAAATCGATTTCATGTCAGTGCAATAACAATCTTGAAATCAAATGCCTATTTCAGATTTGGACATGATTTTCCTGAAACTTAATGTAAAATTCTGCAAGAAAAATTGCATAGAAGAATTTTGTAGAAATTTGCTCAAACATTGTACAATAGATGGTACTGGTAACTATTGAATTAATACAACAGATATATTTGTAAACAGGCACATGCACAAACGTGCAATTAAACATACATACACCCTGACACGATGTTAAAATAACCAATATATTTTATTTTGTATTTGGCAAATTTATTTAACAAATTATTTCCTTATCTATGCTTGCAACACAAAGACGCATTTAAATTATTTTTGTTTTGTTATATTTTTGGTATTTTTTTATCTTTAAAGTTAACACCTCAAAAGAGATTTACATTGAAGTCATATTTTCCCGCCTTTTGCAGTTGACATGTAATTCTCACGAGATTCCCGCGTGTAGATATTATTTTAAAAGTAATAATAATAATAATAATAATAATAATAATAATAAAATGTGATGTCATGTTTGCAAAAGAAAAAAAGCCACGATACTACAAACCCAAATCCGTTTCAAATACAGATTAAATTATTCGAGAAATAATTCAATCGAATCCGTATTAACACTCAGCAGCAATAGATATATCAAATCAAGCGACATTTTCCTCGGAACTTATCACTCGTTGTCAATTATTCAACTTTAACGCACCATATACCCCTCCACTAAAGAAACTGCCAATCGGAAAAAAATTAACTTGATCGATCGCCCTAAAACAGTCATAACGCATTAGATCGAAGCAAAAGGTTAAAAAAAAACGTTGTTATCATAGAATGCATAATAAATAAAAAGATCTGGTATGAATCACGCATTGTAAAAATAATACTAATAATAAAAATAATATTAATAATAATAATAATAATAATAATAATAATAATTATTATTATTATTATTATTATTATTATTATTATAAAACTGTTGGGTATGAGGCTGTCAATGTTGACATGAAGATTAAAAGACTTTCGTTTCTGCTGTCACCTGAGGATATAAGATTAGGATGGTTTTTCTCCCACATCCACCAATGCTCAATTTATTTGCTAGATTTTTGCGCAGATGTGTCTATACTTTTCACATAAGGATGAGTTTGAACTGAACGAAATGTCTCCAATAAAATACGGTTTGCTTTATATATAATATAAATATGCGGTGTAGATATAGAAAAATTCAAAGGAGTGTCCTGTACATAAAATGGTAGGATAAGTCTCTAGGAGAGCTTTAAATATATATGTATATAAATACATACAGAGCACATGTAAGAAAAAATTAAAACAAACACGTTATTCCACGGTTAAGCGGAAATATAGACCTATTTCAGGCGAACCATCGTCAGCTTCCGTCTTTATTGTACAGACGATTTTACACGAATGAAATACACAAATGCACATACAAGACCAAAATCAAGTTTACGGTCAGATCAAGTTGAAACACGAGTATAGTATAATCACCTAAGTTAAGCAACATCGAGCTTGGTCAGTACTTAGATTAGTGACCGCTTAAGCGTTGGATGTGCGTGTAGTGTAATGTGTAATGGTTCAGAATTGTTAATCAGAAGCTGAATTTATATTTATACAACTTACTATTTTGTTTTTTATAGTTATACTACTTCCACGTAAATACCCTTGGGAATGGTATGAATCAACCTCTTCTCCCCTAGCTATGGATTAATTAGTAAGGCTTGTACCATTAGTGTATGTGCGTTGTGGTGCAGTGGATATCGACTCGGAACGAGAAATCGTGGCGCTGAGTTCGAATTCTCTGCATTCACTTAAGCGCAAATTCTCTTGGGAAAGGTATTAATCCGTCTCTTCCCTCCAGGTATGGGTTAAATAACAGGACAGATTGGGTTCTATAGCCTTGGTCGACAACCAGTCTACCGCAGAACGTAATGGCGACCAAACTTGAAACAAGCGTATCGCTCAAAATCCTTCATTCAAAAAAAAAAAATGTTCACCTAACTTAAAAATGTTTTCAGAAATTAAAACCATTAAGTCAGCCGCATGGATCTGAAAGAAATATCACGAGATATATAGAAACGTAGCTCTTTCGAATAAGTGAAGCAGCACTTTACTCATTCGGCTACGGAAACTAACCAACAGATGGTGATCAAATTTAATAGATACATTTTTTCATTTCCGATTTACTGCAAACTCAAGATGCAGTGGAAAGGAATGTGGGGTACGGGTGACTGTATAACGCTATCTTCTGAGTGGGGAAATCCACCTGTTTCATTTTAAATGGTCTCATAATCCGAGACCTCTGGAATTTGTGCCAGGAAGTTGACAACCTCTTGGGATTTTCTTTCGTTATTGATTAGTGCATATATTTCTATGTGCTATAATCCTTCTTACTTAAATGCTTGTAGACAAGGATAAATTCCCAGGCAATTATGAAGTTTGGTTTTGCAATTCAGGTTATCGATTTAGAGAAACATTTGATGCAACAAAACATGCAAACAGGAAGACCCCAGTGGTGGTTAAGATCTTTTGGAAAGTAGAAATATTCGAAGTCTTGCTGCGTACTACGCAGTATAAGTTGGCAATTTCAGTAATGGATGTTGGCGGTAAGTAATCTTACTGGTCACGCCGAACTAACATTTCTAAGTATGTGAAGAGCATGCAGACGGCTCAATATCTACCACTTTATGAAATGGGGAAAACAAGACATTTATTGATGCCTCTAACATTCTTTTAGGTACGATGGACGATTGAGTTATTCAAAATATTGTATATATTAGGTAGGTATTCGCTTTACTTTGCTTGGCACAAGTTTATAATAGCGAGGTATCGGAAATAATCAAGATAATTATTAACTTCTGAAAATGCCTGCGAAACTTCGCAATACAGTTTTGCAATGAGTAATGGTTAACGATCTAGTCTTGTTCAACATTACTAGTAGTGAGCAGCTTTTAAGATTTCACTCACCTGATCGACTTAGAGTAGAGTAGAAAATATCTCCGTCGCCCAGATTAAAAACACTCACAGATTTTGGAAATATATTATCCTATATTTCACAGATTTTGGAAAAATATTATCCGATATTTCCTCCCCGCTTACGAAAAATAAAAACGAACATTTGAAAGAAAGAAAAAAATATGCTTACTTCTTTCAACCACGTAGCGAAAAACAAATTATAGAAATACTTAATTTTTTTATAGAAAATCGTTGAGAAAATCCGAATTGTTATTTTTTTATCATCTATGAGATGGAGGTAGTAGTCAAACAGAAGAAAGAAACTACGAATTTAGGCACCTCCACTCAATTGCCAAAAATATCCAGTATATCATGATATTAAAAGGGCCCAAACTTAATAAAAACAAAGTTTTATCATCAAAATGTTTATGCTATTATTAGGAGGAAAGATCAGATTTTGTTGTTATTATTTTTTTCAAAATTTTAAAGCCTTTCTAACACGTTCGAAATATTAATAAAATTTCATTTTTTGTTTTTCGTCAGCGATTCACGCTATGTTTACGTAAGGCGACTATTAAGAAAATGAAGTCGGAGTAAATTTTCCCTCGCTCTCGGCCGCCAGTCGAGTGATTTCTTTTTCAAATCTCAAAGGCTCGAGTGAGCAATGAGTTCACTACTCATATAGTGTCTCGTAAATTTGGCCTTGTGCCCAACTAATCTATGCACAATATTGAGGGTAGTTCAGTATTAATGATTGAAGTTCTAGACTCTTTGATAATTACTATTAAGCACAAAGATCAATACACTCACTGGGTGTCTCAAGCCTTTGCCTTGTGCAAACTTTAATTTCATATAGAGGTCATAGTGGCGTGTAGTAATCGTTAATCAACTAGACATGTTTGACAATTATTATTATGTACTAAAAACGATACTCGCTGATACCCATCCTCATTGTCTTGTGCCAGACTAAATTTAGTGCAAAATGCGTGGTAATGGTTAACGAGCTATTCTTTTTTACCATAACTGCTGGGTAACGAGTTCAGTTCTTCCTAAGTATTCAATAATCATGGCCTTGTTCCCAACTCAGCTGAGTAATTCTGTTAACCAACGTTCTACAACAAATGCCTATTGACATTCACTAATCTTTGCCAGATTCGAACTCCCATTGCCGTTGACATTCAGAAATACGCTGCTATCTGAACCATCAAACATAAATTGGCATCTTATAAAGTAATTTAGTACTACTAATAAATCTGGTCACATGAGAGTGGCGGGAGTTGATATGAAGATCATGTTTGGCGAATCGTTCAAGTATGTAGCATCGACTTGAGATGGAAATCATATACCGAGATATTGGTTTTTGCTTTGGATCTATTAAAAAAAATGAACGAAAATAGGAAGCAATAATCTGATGATTCTGAAAGTTATCCACAAAGGGGTCATTTGAGATTCTTCAGTGAGCAATAGAATCTTAATATATATATTACTGTGAGTGTGCAAAAGTATTAAGGCAAGAACTATTTTATCTTTTATGAGGCATCAAAATAATTGCGACAATTTACCAATTTGCACCTAGTATACATACAGTACTGTGCAAAAGTATTAAGGCAAGAACTATTTTATCTTTTATGAGGCATCAAAATAATTGCGACAATTTACCAATTTGCACCTAGTATACATACAATACTGTGCAAAAGTATTAAGGCAAGAACTATATTATCTTTTATGAGGCATCAAAATAAAATTTAAAATCACCCCTGTCCTAACACTTTTGCACACTACTAGTAGTGAGCAAAGGTATTAGAACAGGGGTGATTTTCATAAAAACCTCACTGAAATTCAAATACAGGGTGGAAAGCCAAACCTTTTTAAGAATTATTTAACTAAAAAGAAAGAGGAAGGAAATCTTCAGAATTTTAATTGCCTCCCCCCCACTAAGCCCTGATCTCAATCCTATTGAACATCTATGATATTTTGCTTTAAAAATTGATAAATCTAATGAGACTTTGCAAGACACACTTTGCGAACAAATACAAGCTGCTTGGCAGGAGATACCGTTAGATACATTGAAGAAGCTTGTGATGTCAATGCCTGACAGAATGAAGGTTGTGATCAAAGCAAAAGGCTATTATGCTAAATATTAAATTTATTTTGTAACAAGTATTTTTTCTTATTAAAGCATTTGTTGAATAAATCAAATAAAATTACTTTAATTAAATTGTTTATTTTCTGTTAATATGCCTCATAAAAGATAAAATATCCTTTGTCCTAATACTTTTGCACAGTACTGTATATATATATATATATATATATATATGTGTGTGTGTGTGTGTGTGTGTGTGTGTGTGTGTGAATTGTTTGAACATTATGTTTTATCGATACTCGTATTTAAGTAGATATTCTGTTTTTAATGAAACAGTATTATATATTTATTTCTACCGGCCTGATTATTTACGATAATTTCTTTTTACGAAAATGTGTGCCATTCGGCAGGATTCGAACCTGCGAACCCTATCTAAGCTACCATTTAATCTGGTAACGTCTTATCTGGTAACGTCTGATAACGTCTGATCTGGTAACGTCTTAGACCTCTCTGGTCGAGAAGTCTAAGACGTTACCAGATCAAATGGTAGCTTCCCCTATATAGATAGGGGTCGCAGGTTCGAATCCTGCCGAATGGCACACATTCTCGTAATAAATATTTATCGTAAATAATCAGGCAAGTAGGTATAAATATGTAATACTGTTTCATTAAAAACAGAATATCTACTTAAATACGAGCATCGATAAAAAATAATGTTCAAACAATTCATTTCAAATTGTCGGTTGCTTATAACCAAGTTTCGTTAAAATTCGTTGATTTCAGTAACATGTTTATATATATATATATATATATATATATATATATATATATATACTGAAATGTTCTTATTAATAAATAATGAAAAAATTGATAGCAATGGAAATATTTCATTTTAGAATTCACACATTTTACCGGAAATTCCTCAATGTTTACAAGTCAGAGAATTTTTTTGAATATAAATGATTTAATTTCTTTTATTAAATAAAATATCCTAAATCTTGTTAAATTTTTGTTTATTATTTTTTTTATCATTTTACCCCAAGCAGGGTAAGACCGCCACTAGAGTGTAAGGAGTTCCAGTAAGAGAAAAGAGTGGATACAATGGGTTTTGATGAAAGGATAAAAGATGGACCTGAAGATAGATGGTAACTGACGTCGCATTTAAATTTAAATCAAGCTAATAGCTATCAGGTAAATAATCAAACGAAAGCGAGTTCCACTGGCGAGAAGTGAGAGAAAAGAAACTGTTGGAGTAGAAGTGAGTAAAACAGTAAAAGGGTGAGACCTAGTTACCAACCTAGTAACGCACTTAAATTCAAGAGAAAAAAAGCTCATCAGAACGGTTTCCATGAGAATATTTATAGAAAAGACAGAGAGAAGCCAAGTCATGGGGGTGAGAAAGTGACTGAAGTCGAGATGCCAAGTCAGGACCGATTACATTGCAGATCCTTCCTTGGATTTTGCCAAGAATCTCCAGGAGCACCCGATCAGATATGGCAACAATATTCGATTCAATTAAAACAGTACAGAAAAAATAAATCTTGTTTGTCTAATTCAAATTTTGATTCCTTTTTTATGGAAGAGTAAAGAAGCTGGGTTGTGCGTTGTGGTGCAGTGGATATCGACTCGGAACGAGAAATCGGGGAGCCGAGTTCGAATTCCAGTTGAATTCTTTGCATACACTTACACGCAGATAACTTGGGGAAAGGTATTAACCAGTCTCTTTCCTCCAGTTATGGATTAAATACCAGGACAGATTGGGTTCTACAGCCAATTTCTATAGTAGAAAGCAATAGCAACCTACTGCGGGATAATCTTCTGTCCAGTCAGTGATATCTCTTTCGAGACATGATCACCCAAGTCTGTATCACGTATGGCACTTAACTGACTAACTGAATATAATAGTTGGAAACATGATTAAGGCTTCTACTGGGTATAAAGTGGGTGATCAATTTTATATTGTTATAAAGTAATAAATTGATCCACTACTAATTACTAATTAATAATATAATACATCTCTTCTCCCTCTAGCTATGAGTGAAATAACAGGACAGATTGGGTTCTCTAGCATTAACTGGCAACCAGTCTACCGTAGAAAGCAATGGCAACCTACTTCGGAATAATCTTCTGTCCAGTCAGTCATATCTCTTTCGAGACATGATCGCCCATGCGTGTATCACATATGGCACTTAACTTATTGAAAGAAGCTGGTGAACCGGAAATTGCTTATGACTGAAATATAAAGATCTGAGGAATAGCAGTGGGGATAAATGTTCTTTATTCTATGGGAATAGTTGTTGCCAACGGATAGCAGACAACTCGATGTCTGATCAGTATAGACTGGGCCGCTGTTTAGAAGGGATATGATGACCCAAAATCCGTTCACGATCCACGGTTAAAAACATCACTGATGATGCATGCAAATGCTTGAAACCGATTTGTTTCATTAAAAAATTATAATTTTATAAAAGTCACGTGACTTTAGAGAATTGAATTGCTGCTGTACTTCATTCTTCTTCTTCTTTTATGTGCCTTGTTCTTTCGGGACGTAGACGATCATGGCTTTCCACGCCTTCCTATTTCTGGTGGCTCTTAGCACGCTTTCTCCTGTTACTTTACACAACCCTCGTTATCCACCTGATCAGGTCCTTCAAATCTGTTATCCGCTGCTTCATCTGCCTCTTTTTCCCTCTACCTGGCCTGTTAGTATCAGGTTCTCCAAGCCCTCCTTCCTCATTGCATGTCCCAGGAATTTTAGCTGTCTCTTCCTGATGCTCAGTATTAATTTTCTTTTTGTTTTCATCCTTTCCAAAACCTCATCATTGCTCAAATGCTTGGTCCATGATATTCGCAGCATTCTTCTGCAGAACCATATTTCAGCTGCTTCAAGTTTTTCTTTCATCTTCGAAGATTTTGTCCAATCGAACGAGAAAATGCAGTAAACTTTGATTTGCGTTTGGTTCTACGAAAGAGCATCTTCAGGCTAAAAAAGACATTCATCGATGGAATTGTATATCCGTAGAAATAACGAAATACACAAAACATCAGTTTCAGTTCTATATTGATAAAACGCTAAATACAGAAAAACTTAAATTTAAATATATATTTAGCGTTGTGGATTTTCGTCCCCAATTTGTTATGGAGTTGAGGCAAAACTTCACCACAAAGTTGCAGTGACCGGTTTGTGCCGTAAGACACGGAACACTGAAAGTAGGTTCAAAACAGTGCATTAGTATAACAAGAAACAAGATATTTAAAGGAAGTGTTAATAATAAGAAATATAGAAATAAGTCCGAAGATATTAATACGTTGCTTATTGCCTGACTAGTAGCTGTCGTCAACTGCCGTACTAGCTACTCGTTAATTGCTGTCAACTGCCTTCGTTAACTGCTTCCATGAACTTAAGTATTAAGACTACAGGATACTAAAAAGAGGTCAACACAACAAAACACAATAAAAAGCAAATAACAATCTCTAGAACAACTCTCATACAAAAATAATGAATTGCACTACGCTCCATATAAAGACATCGCAATAAGGTTTTGACGAAACTTTGATGTTAGTATAACTGAACTCTGTTAAGTGACAAACTTCTCTACATTAATTCTATCTCTATCTTGATATTGAGCACTTTACGACGAAATAATCCTTCTTGCTGAAATGCTTTCCTACTAGTAAACCACTGAAAAAACTGCAATTTTGATACCTACGCATCATCACAACTCAACACTATGTGTGTGCGTGTGCGTGCGTGAGAGAGAGAGAGAGAGAGAGAGAGAGAGAGAGAGTGGAAAAGAGAGAAAGAAAAAAATAGAATCAATTATGAGACGGGGTCCCAAAAAATAATCGGATAAATAACAAATGAGAAAAGTCAATATAACCTTTTCCCTTTTATTAAAACTTCATCAGATTCTTTGATGAAGCTTTAATAGAAGTGAAATATTTTAGATTGATATACATTTTCTATTTGTTCTTTATTTTACCATATATATATATATATATATATATATATATATATATATATTTCGATATTTAAATCCGTTGAATAGCCATTTCTACGAGGAAATCCTCGCTTTTTCAGCAACGGTGAAACGAAAGTTTTATTTACTCAAATTCAAATGTGTTAAAAGATTTCATACCGGTAGAAGTCGAAAAAAAATCATCCATCTACAGGAAAATAAAATGGGGTGGGATTAACAATTTTTGAATTTAAGGAAGTAAAAAGGGGAAAGCAGAAAGATACCTATGTCTCATATTAGAAGACATACCCCTCCCCATACCTGAGCCAAGTGTTCAAAAGTTAAAATTTAGCCGTGTCAGAGAGATAGAAGTGGTAGGGGGGACGAAAGAAAAAAAGGAAAAAAGGGGGAAGGGGTGGTTGACTTGGAAGTATGCTAAGAAAAAATTTTTCCCATAGAAACAGAAGAAAACTGCTTCTATCAATGTTGAAAAAACACTGAAAATTTACCTAAGAGATTTTAACTTAAATAAATAAATAAGGACTAGGACAAATGAACGAGTTAAATTTAATTTCAATTAATTTTTAAAATTTAAGAAACTAAATTTAAGTCGGCTTAGTTTTAAAGAACCCAAGTTATTATATATATTGTAAGGGCTCTGCTAAAAATTAACCAAAATTAATCTTTTTGTGTAAAATGTAATATAGATTTAGCATTAAAAATAAAAATATAAATAAATTTTATTTTATTTTAAAATGGGTTCAAAAAAGTTCTATACATACACACACAAACATATACATATATACCTACATACACATTCATACACCCATACATATACACACAAATACACAATTATAAACCCATATACATATACACACCCATACATACGCACATATCCACATGTACATACCTATCAATACATATCCACACACACACACACACACGTATATATATATATATATATATATATATATATATTCTTTTTAATCATATCACCCCGAGCAAGGCGGTAACGCCACTGATGTGCAGGGGGCTACATAGGTGTGAAAAGATTGGAAAAGAGAAAACCGGAAACCGCATCCTAAGCAGGAAACAAGGAATGAGCCTCTTCACCTGTTCAATAGACGAGGGTGGAGTGTGAACCGGGCGATAGTTTAGTCTATATATATATATATATATATATATATATATATATATATATATATAGACACATTTACGAACACACAAATCCTTACAAACATATATAAACACACCCACCCGTTACAATTATAACAAGGCACAAGTTATATGAGTAATAGAGTCATGGAAAAACACAAATGGAAATAAGAATCATCGCAAAAACAAAACAAAATATTATGCAGGAAAAATGAGGGCAAAGAGTTGGTCTAAAGGTTCTTACATGTTAAATAGTAGATATTTAGATAGGAAAAGGAAGAAGGATGGTATCTATAAGGCTGCGATTAGAACTCGGGGGCGGGGGTGACTCAAAGAAGTCCGTGAGGGTATTGCGCAAGTTTGCTTCAGTAATGAAGGATTTCCCACGAAGATGATTATCCAGGGAGGGAAGAGGTGATAATTGGAAGGCGCAAAGTCAGGTGAATAAGGTGGATGGCAAAAGTCACCCACCCAAGTTGCTGTATGGTATCCCTGACCACTCGCGCGACATGCGGCCTGGCGTTGTCATGGAGGAAAAGCACACCTTTGCGATTCACCAGTGCTGAATTCTTCTGGCGCAATGCCTGTTGCACACGTTTCAATTGCTGCGAGTGACCGGTTGACCCGTTGGTAGCAGTTCATAATGAACCACTTAACGATCTGTCCACCAGACACAAAGCATAATTTTGTGTGGGTTCATAGGTGGTCTTTCGGTGTGAGGGACAGCATCCTAAGGAGATAACCAATGTCTGAAACGCTTAGGAGTTTCGTACAGAACCCACTTTTCATCACTGGTAAGTTCTCGATTGAATAAGGAAGCGGTACGGTGGCGAGAAAGCAACGATACGCAGGCTGCGACTAGTTGTCACTTGTGGACCTCCGACAGTGTTTCCGGAACCCACTTGCTCAGTTTGTACGTCTTACCTAGGCAGTGCAGGTGAAGTCTGTTTCGTCGGAAACGTTGAACTGTCTTGCAAGTTCACCACACGTTAGACTACTGTCCTCTTCAATGGCCGCCTTCATGACTCCGTCATTCAAGACCAGTGGTCGTCCACTGCAAGGCTCATCATGGAGAGACAAATCTTCCGACTTGAATTTTCGAAACCAACGCCTTGTTGTACGTTCATCCACAACACTATCCCCAAACGCTTGACATATGCAGCGACTTGATGCAACTGCTGTTAAGCCCACTTTGAAGTCGTAAAGCAAACAGTCCCGAACGAGATTTCTAGACACTTTCATCCTTCTCAGAGTTTGTTTTTATTTTGTTTTGTTTTTTAACCGTAATTATTTCAACAAATGATATTTATTCTTTAAAATACTAATAGTGCATCAAACTCATTTGACAAAGAAAGAAAATGAAATTTAAATCTTTCTCTAAACCTTTATTATATTTTATATGAATACGTGCCACGTTCTCATTGGAACTGTTAACAACATACTGTACATTTCGAAGATAGAGAAAGAAAAAAAGAGTGAGAGAAATGGCGAGATAGAAAGGAAGTGAAAGAGTCTAAGGACATAGGAATGGCAAATGTCAGTTTTACACCTCAATCTAAACATCACTAGATCTTTAGCATATATATATACTCTGTGCTGTCTGGGCATGCACAGTTATGATAGTTATACGAAATATTCAGTTTAACGATAATAATTCTTTCAGATAGCTGATAGCTCATTACTGGGCGAGAGATCAGTTCCAAGAGGTTTTGTACTGAAACAAACAATAGCTTTATTTTAGCCGACGCAAAAAAATTACAAAAAATTACTGTGCAGTATCCAACAGAAAATACTTGAACAGCACTACACTATCCATATACGTATAGCGTCTAAAAGACAGAAATATTTCACCAACAATAAGCTTGAAAATACTGAAAAAAGCACCTGCCTACAACAACATTACAAAAAAAATGCCTATTTTTGCCTACATGAAAAAGTAGCAATTATATCTCATACCCCACAAAAGAACTTACTAAACACGAGATCAGAACTAATTTCCAAATGCAGACATGAAAATAAATACCTATTATCACAATTTATACCAAACGGATTAAAAAAAAGAAACCGCTGATACCATAATCCTATCAATTATTCTCTAGTTCAAACTACCACCATAAAAATTGCATTTATTGTTATTATCACTACTACCACTTTACAATAACTATTTACTACCACAACTGTTATTATCATCAAATATTTACTATCACAGTATTAGTCCGAAATCATCATTAACGTAAATTACACATCTCTGCCATAGTAAAATTAATACATCACACATAAACACTAACAAGCATTACAAATTAGAATTTCTATCATTTAAATATACGCAACCACAAAAAATAATAAAAAACAAGCAAATAAACCGACTTCAAAATAAAAAATAACAATACAACCTTAAATGAAATAATAGCAATTCTTACCTATCATAGTTTCACACAGAATCCATCATAAGTGCATATGTACGTACGAGAAATCGACAACTGTCCGCGCGTTGACATCGCTACGCTATTCGAATACACCAACCGAATGCGTATGTATGTGCGCAACGGCGCACATATACATATATATGCCGAGCCCCCGCACGATTCGTATGTGTATGTGTATGCAAGCCTCAGTGAGCGAACGCGCGAGTGTGTGTCTGTGTCTGTCATGACGACAGATTTCCCCCACTTCCACAAAAATACACGAATATACGGAACCCTACATATAACCAATTTAAAAAAAAAGTAATCAGGTTGTCTGACGATCGCAAGAGCGTGAAAGCCAGGGTTACAAACTCAAACTTATCTATCTATCTATCTATCTATCTATCTATCTATCTATCTATCTATCTCTCTCTCTCTCTATATATATATATATATATCAGTTCCAAGAGGTTTTGTACTGAAACAAACAAGCGCTTTATTTTAGCCGACGCATTTCATCCTCTAATAGACTATATATATATATATATATATATATATATATATATATAATTCCAAGTGAAGAGGACTCAACGTTTTTTTTTAATATTTTGAGTGCTCTGGCAGTTATTTTATTATAAACAGTGCTCAATATAATGAGTATTATATAGTTTAATATAATATAATATAATATAATATAATATAATTATATCGTCTGCACAACCACACCAACATTTCCTGATGATGGGAATTGATCTCGAAACATAGAAGTTTCCATGTCGCAGCAATGTAAAATTGACATAACCATATGTATATATATATATATATATATATATATATATATATATATATATATTAATTGTTACGTTAGAACATGTGCAAACTACAAACTACTACAAAATTGTATATTTTGTTTCGACATTGAAAGAACAATGTCTCCAGTTGTTCTTTCAATGTCGAAACAAAATGTACAATTTTGTAGCAGTTTGTAGTTTGCACATGTTATAACGTATTAATTAATAGTAAATATTAATTGGTAGATTTTTATATTGAACATTGTTTTAAATTATTGTTTTCCACGTTGCAATTATTTTCTTCGTTCTTATTCATTTGTGCATATATATATATATATATATATATATATATATATATATATATAATGAATTTTAACACTCTCGGCTATTGGTGTGTATTCACATTGCTTGTATAACACGCTAAAATTCGCCTTCTTCTACCGAGCGCTAATAGCTCCAAGGTTGAATCGATTTCAATCCTGGCTAGAAGCAATTGGATGTCTAACCGTACTGATGATTCAGCGAAACAGGATTGTCTGAGGATGACAATATATGTCATTTATGGAGAAATTAATTTTATTTTACGGGTATTTTGCGTAACTTATGTTCAAAATTAGAAATCTCGTACATATTCTTCAGATTTTTTTCGGAAATTTATTCCTTAATTATTTTCACTGACATTATTTTTTCTCCCCCTCTTGAAAACTCTTCTCTTTTGGTTCGAAAAATCGTTGTGTCAAGAAGAAAATGAATGACGTGAACTGTTGGCATTTTCCTTTTTTTGCAAAAATCAATCGATTTAAAATTCTTTTTTTTTTTTCGATTTTGATTTTAACGGCAACACATGTGTTTCTTTCCCTTGATCACCTTTACAACATCGGAAACTTGAAAAGTGACAGTGTCAACAGGGCCTCTTAGTATCAACGTTCCCACATTCCTGCTCTGACAAATTAATTTTTCTCAATTTTGCCACCTCTCAAATGATACCAGTTTCCAACCTATTCAATAAAATCAGTAATTCTTTTCTTTATTATATTTTCTAAGTTTAGCTTTGTAAGGTGCAAGGCTATTTACCTGAAACGGGGATATTTCTTCTTTTATGTGCTTTGTTCTTTCAGTGTGTAGGCGATCATGGCCTTCCACGTCTCCCTATTCCTGGTGGCTTTGAGCACACTTTTTCAAAAAATCACCTGAAGAAGAAGCAATTCACATACAGGGCTAGCTTCGAAACCCGAAAATATTTGTGTAGTGAGACTATGAATTTATAAACCATTGTAACAATTATTACACTATATATATATATATACAAATAATATATTGACATATATGTGTGCAAGTTACAAATTGTAAAATCAAATAGATATATAAAACGGACTTGCATATTCTGTGTAATAGAAATTGCGAAAATAAAACAGATGTCTCGAAGCGATCTTCTTTTGTTTTTTTCTTCTTTCTATCGGGTGTTCCAATAATTTTGACCGATTTTACATTTAAACACACACGGAGACCTAACACACCCTATCCGTAACATACTTGTTGACAACACAGATATCATAGCAACGGCCACATGCGAAAAAAAATCAGAAAAAAGACAAAAAAAGGAAAGACTAATAACAACGGAGGCTTTATTGATAAAAAAGTAAAACCCAACACTTAATAATATCAACTACGAACGCGTTAAAATAGAACTTTCCATGTCGCAATGCAAATTAAATTAATTTTAAATAAAAACAAATTTCCGCGTATAATGATATGCGCTAAAAAGCCCACCGAATGGCCATAGCCCAGGGGGAGAGACGCCGACTGACGCCATGTCGGTCGCGTTTCAATCCTGGGTAAAAAAGCAGTCGGATTCTAACCGTACTGATGAAACAGATCTGTCTGCTGATGACAATACAATGTCTATATATTATTTTTATATATAAATGCATCCTCGTAACAATATTAAATTTTTACAAATTAAGAGTTTATAAAAAATTATAATAAAATGCATTCTGAATCAATAAAAATAGAATAATTAAACTCAAAGGTTTCTTTAAGTCATATCAAAAATATAAAATGTTTTCTTTCTTTTTTGTTTTAAAAAAAGTCTGGGATACAGAGAAAACTAATACCATAGTCTTGTAAACAATAATGGCTACATCAATGGAAATAAAAGCAGTCTAAGCAGTGGCTCAATTGACTGATACTCTTTCCGTTACTATTGAAAGAAGAAATCTTGTATTCCACAAAAATATAACTTGTATTTTCAAATTAAAAGTGGATCTACATTCTGATTAGTTAGATTAAACACGCAGATAAATTTTTATGTATTCCCACATCCATAAATAACAAACGTATTTTTTCTTACATTCAAATGAAAATCATTTTCACAACGAGCTAACATTGCCTGATGATGAGGTAAAATCTCAAAACAAACATCTCCATGTCGCAATGTAAACTATATTAGTTTTAAATAAAAAACAAATTTAATTATATATATATATGTGTGTGTGTGTGTGTGTGTGTGTGTGTGTGTGTGTGTGTTTAGGCAGCAAATTTTCTTTTAAACATGTCAGATTAAATAAATTGCGAACAATATGTTTGCTTATTTTTAATAAAATCCGTTCATACTCACGGATAATCTTTCGCGTATTACAATCAAAACATATCAGAAATGAGCTATGACGTTGATAGATGTTATTTCCATTCATTTCTTAAGCAGGAAAAAAATGTACAGTAATTTTTAGCAAACGTGACATGGAGGTCCAAAGATAGTTTGGCATGGCCAAGAACGCTTTTCCAAAGCTAACTAGATTATAGGAAAATCTTATCGGAAACAAAGAAAAGAGTGCTGGACTGCTATGTGATATCTGTCCTTTCATACAGCAGTGAACACTGGACGATCTCTTCAATGATGAAGGAGAGATCCGAACTAACAGAAATGTGGTTCTCCAGAAGGAGGCAGGAGATGCCATGGACTGAGCACGTGAGCAACCCCGAGGTGTTGGAGAGGATGCAAGCCATAAGAAAACTGAGCGTCCGGAAGTGACAGCTGATGTTTCTGGGACACGTATTGGAGAAGGAGAGTTTGGCGAATCTAATACTCACAGGACGGATGGTGAGGAAAAGAGTCAGGAGAAAGCAGCGCAAGATATACTTGATGAACTTGAACAAGTTGATGGTGGAGCAGGGTTTGGGACAGATACTAAGGGGAAAGATATTGAGAAGGACAACAGACGGGGGAAAGTGGAATTCCATGATCGCCTATGAAGATACGCGGCACATAAATAATAATAATAATAATAATAATAATAATAATAGAATAAAACTCTTGAACAGATGAAACAACGCTGGCAAGTCAAACCTCTGCATGTTCAATATCCAGAACGTTCCAATAAATCCATTGTTGATAAAGTTAATAATCATCGATGATTACGTGCATCTAGATTAAAGTCTGAGACTGAAGGATTTATTCTTGCAGTGCAAGACCAAAGTCTTTTCACTAGAAACTTTCAGGCAAATATTATACATAATAATGTGGATCCAAAATGCAGGTTTTGTGATAAACACCAAGAAACAATAGACCACCTAATTTCAGGCCGTTCTGTGCTTGCTCCAAATGAATATAAAAATCGCCACGATAGAGTTGGGCAATATTTACATTGAACAATGTGCAAACATTTTGGAAAATCTGTAAAAGACACTGGTATGAACATCACCCAGCACCGGTTACAGAAATAGAAGATGTAACCATTCTATGGGATTACACCATCTACACAGACAGAAAAATTGAAGCAAACAGGCCAGACATTATTGTTAAAAACCAGGAGAAAACTTGTCTATTAATTGATATGGCTTGTCCAGCAGATTGTAACATAGCAACCAAGAAATTCGAAAAACTGTCAAAATATAAAGACCTGGAAATTGAAATAGAAAAAATGTGGAAACTGAAAACAAGAATCGTGCCAGTGATAGTAGGTGCACTTGGAATGATAAAAAATGGAACAAAACAGCACATTAAAAGAATCCCTGGAAACCCCAGCTTAAGAGATATACAAAAGATGCCTTGTTAAGTACAGCCCACACACTAAGGAGAACTTTGTCTATGTAACGCTAGGTATGTTAGGGGAAGATATGAGAAACATGAAATGAAGCCATAACAACACACTGCGACCTGCATTAGGTCTTCCTGCAGACTTGTTAGGTAGTGCGACCATAGCAGAAATCGATTTATAATGAAAAACGACATAATAATATTGTTTGTCAGAGATTAATAATTAACGTATGATTTTTTATCTTCAAATATCCAAACTGTAACTCTAAGCTACATTTTTTCTGAACAATCATCTCGATTTCTTAAAACCTAAAAACAAGTTACCGTAAAGGTGTCACATAGAGCCGTTGGATCTGGACAAACAACGACAAACACGTATATATAAAAATATAATCTTATATTTTTATTCTTTGTCAGTGACGCTTGCGTAGAGCATGAAGGCTGCAGAAGAGAGTCGCTCATACGAAGAGGCCGCCGGGAGTTGAAAACCAGCGAGAGTTCCCTCTCCTCATCCAAAAATTTTAGAATTTATTTAGTTTTAAAAATCACACAAATTTTTGCTTTTTCGGGCTGTCGCTTTGTTGACTTATATACGGCCGGATGTATCTGTCAATCACAACCGGCGGTCAGTTGCTTTTCAAGTCGGTTGTCACTTTTTACGTTGCACTTTAACATCATCTACGTCCGGATATATCTCTCAATCACACTTGTCTTTTGTTGATCTCACCCGTGATCGGATGTACCTGTCAATTACCCCTGCTGGTCAAGGTAATAGATTACAAAGGGACAAGTGAATTAATTTTTCATTGTTAATAATTTTTTAAGTTTGCTTCATTATATTCGATGAAAATTCTCAAAAGTTTTCTTTTGTATTTTTCTTTAAGAACGTTTTGTTTAAACCGATTTTATTCGCACTTGACTGTATTGCAACAGGATTTGAAAATACTTGTCAAAGTTCTTTAACGAGAAACATAAACAAATTATTTGAGAGAAAAAATACGCCAGCTTTATAGTTTGAAAATCATTTATACAAGCCCAATTATGTTAGTCACTTTGATGTGTAACGTCCACAAAAATGAAAATATTTACTAAACTGTATTTTTGTGTATAATATTTGAAAAACAACTGTGACAGGCACGAATGCAACAACCAAAAGTGTCAGATTGACTGTGTTGTAATATCGACCATTCATACATGACTTATCGCTTGTTGTATTATGCAGACGTTTCCGGCTTCCCTCCGAATACTGAAGCAGACATTATGGTGTAGTTATTTTATTTTTAATCTCATTTTACAGTTGGATTGGCAGAGTATTGTTGTATTATCGTCGATAATCTGACGGTAATTGGAAGTAGCGTCGTGCATTTGTAGTAATGTTTATATATGACAGTTTGTTCGTCGAGATGACAGCACACTTTCCTCAAGAGAAATGTTTTAGCATGACTAAATACTAATAAATGATATAGACTAATGACTTCATTATTATTATTATGTCATTTTTCATCATATTTCGATTTCTGCTTTGGTCTCACTACCAACCAAGTCTGCGGGGAGACCTAAGGCAGGTAGTGGCGTGTTGTTATGACTCCATTTCATGTTTTTCTATCTTCCCTATCATCCCCAGCATTACATAGATAACGTTTTCCTTAGTGTGTGGGCTGTACTTAATAAGACAATGTTTTGTATATCTCTTAAGCTGGGGTTTCCAGGGATTCTTTCAATGTGTTGTTTTGTTCCATTTTTTATCATTCCAAGTGCACCTACTATCACTGGCACAACTCTTGTTTTCAATTTCCACATTTTTTCTATTTCAATTTCCAGGTCTTTATATTTTGACAGTTTTTCAAATTCCTTGATTGCTATGTTACAATCCGCTGGACAAGCCATATCAATTAATAGACAAGTTTTCTCCTTCTGGTTTTTAACAATAATGTCTGGCCTGTTTGCTTCAATTTTTCTTCTTCTTCTTCTTCTTCTTCTTATTATTATTATTATTATTATTACGGTTTCCCAAAGGACAAGGGAACTGTTATACGACTATAGGCATTGGCATTTTTTATAGAGAAGTGGTGTTAGTAACAAGGTGCACTGTCCTCTGTTATTCCAAATGCAAAAATGACTCTGTCGACTCGGCACATCAAAAGACGTTATATTTTCAAAATCGCAACCTTATTCATTTTGATGCATAACAACACAAGGATAATTTATGCGTGGTACATTAAGCGGATGTGTGGTGCAGTGGATATCGGCTCGGAAATGAAAAATCGGAGAGCTGAGTTCGAATTCCAGTTGAATTAGTAGCATTCACTTACGCTCATATACCCTTAGAAAAGGCATTAATTCGTCACTTCTCCCTCCGTCTATGGGTTTAAAAGCAGGAAAGGTTGGGTTCTATAGCTTTTGATGAATAATATAGTATATGTATTTAAATGCCCAGTACAAGTCCGTTTCTTGTCATAAATCATTTACCATATTACCACGAGAGCCATTTATATGCTACTTATGCGATAATAGTGCAATAAAACTTTATTAAAGCATAATATTAGGAAACCCTAAGAAAAACATTGGTGGAAAATACGAAAAATACGATTTAAATCACAATATAAAAAGCATCTCGCTATAAGAGAGGCACTATATATCAAATGATTTTATCCACCAACCAACCTTACATTATTTAACATTGGCAATGGAGTTTTGAATGTTTTTTCAAAAATAGACGTTCAGTCGCGCGCGTCACGTGATAGCTTTTAAAGAATGCTCCTTTAGAGAAAAAAAGATGCGTTACAATCAAAACATGTGGATAATATAAAAACATTGGAAAAATAACATCCTTGAAAATGGCCAGTGAATTGGCTAAAAGTTCTTAAAAGTAACAAATTATGGGACATTTTTATACTCCTTATCACTAGCAAAAAGGAAACATGTAAGAATATAGGAAAAATTAAAGAAAAAATTAATAAAATCTTCGTTGTCAGCTGTTTTTAACGAAACATGATTAAAAAAGATTACTGCACAAATATATATATATATGTGTGTGTGTGTGTGTGTGTGTGTGTGTGTGTGTGTGTGTGTGTGTGTGTGTGTCAGATTAAATAAAATGCAAACATTGTGTTTGCTTATTTTTAATAAAATCCCTTCATACTCACGGATAATTTTTCGGGTATTATAATTAAAAGATGTCAGAAATGAGCTGTAACGTTGACAGATGTTATTATCATTCATTTTTCAATGTACCCAAGTACTTTCAATCTCTTTCCATTTTAGATAATTTTCACGTTTCAATTTGTTATATTGAAAGCAGAAAAATTTACAGTAATTTTTAGCAAGACAGTTTTGCGGTTATCTTTTGTTACCATAACTCACACCCCTGAAAATAATCTCGGAAAGAGACTGAAAGTACTTGGGTACATTGACAAATGAATGATAATAACAAATCCGCTGCTCATTGCTAAATCCGCTGCTAAGAAGGTCGGTTCTCTATGCAGGGCCCGGAAGTTTTTCTTGTCTGAGTCCATCCTGCACATACATAAATCTACCATCCGCCCGTGTATTGAATACTGCTTCCACATCTGGTCGGAGTCGGATGCCCCTGCTATTCTCCTCGGGGTTCTTGACAAAATACAACGGAGAATATTTAATGTGATCGATACCGACTTGGCAGCCCAGCTGCAGTCACTTTCTCACCGGCGTGATGTGGCTTCCCTGTGCCTCTTCTATAAATACTTTCACGACTTCTGCTCCGATGAACTTAGATCACTGGTGCCCCCTAGGTATGAATTTGCACGAGATACTAGATTAGCAACTAGGTCCCGCTCTTTTACAGTGAAACAGATAAAATGTAACCGCAATTTCTTCTCTAACAGCTTCTTTTCTCGCACTTCCCGCCTGTGGAATTCTTTACCATATACTTGCTTCCCCGACAGCTACAATCTCTAGGAATTTAAATGTAAGGTCAATCGACACCTCTTATCACACTTACTTACATCCATTCTCTCAAACACTCTTCCCACCTACCAAACCCTCGTTCTCGGTATCTTCATCTGTCTATCCCCCTCCTTCCAACATTTCCTATAACTAACCACTCTTTCTGATCACTTTCCCCTATGTAACCCCCTGCGCAATAGTGGCAGTGGAATGCCTTGCTTGAGGTGAAATGATTTAAAAACAAAGTGCACGTAATTTGAATACGTTACATTCACTTACGCGCAAATACCCTTGAGAAAGGTATTAATTCGTCTAATCCATCCAGTTATGGGTTAAATAACAGGACAGATTGGGTTCTATAGCCTTGGCTGGCAACCAGTCTACCGCAGAAAGCAACGGCAACCTATTACGGGATAATCTTCTGCCCAGTCAGTAATGTCTCTTTCGAGACATGATCGCCCAAGCGTGTATCACGTATGGCATTTAACTGACTGAATGGTTTGCAAGCTTGTCTCGTTAGAACCATTTCTACTCCGATGAACTCAGCTCACTGGAGCCCCCTATATGTGAATTTACTCGAGCCACAAAATCAGCAACTAGGTCCCACCCTTTTACTGTGAAACCAATAAAATGCAAACGCAAATTCTACTCCAAAAGCTTCTTTTCTTGCAATTCCCGCCTGTGGAATTCCCTTCCGTTTAATTGCTTCCCCGAAAGCTACAATCTCAAAGAATTTAAATGTAAAGTCAATAGTCATCTACTATCTCACTAACTTGCATCCTCTCTCTTAAGCCTTTTTTCTTCGTCCACTCTACTTTCGTCATCCTTCTCTTACCCACTTCCTGACACCCCTATGACCTGTCACTCTTTCTCATAACTTTCCTCCTATGTAACACCCTGCTCAACGGTAGCAGTAAAATGCCTTGCTTGGGGCGATATGATTATAACAAAAAATAATAAATAATTTGTTGGTAGCTATCCTTCATGGCGTAGACAGTCATGGCTGTCCACGTTTTCATCTGAATAATAAATGAATTGTCATAGATTCTTAAGAATGTTACAAGATTGACTGTCTACTGCCTTCTCCACGGTTTGTAATTCATTTTTTATTCACTTAGAATAAGAGAGCTTATTCCATCCCATTTTTGACCCATAGGGAGGAGAAGGTTTCATGTCGTCCTTAATTGAAAAACTAAAAGCAAGAGAATTCCATCTCGGTTTGTCAATTTCAATTTCAACGCCGATAACAGTTACCCTAATCGACAATGTATGAGGGTATCCGTTTGAATTTGTTTATCTTTGAACTTGGAACTAAATGAATAAGACCGAATATCCCACCGGCCGAAATTAAATGTAGCCATCAAAACAAAAATGTGGATTAGATCAAGATAAATGCGATGGAATTCCACAAAAAGGAAGTGAGAGGAAACAAACTTTTTTTTTTAATCATTTCACCCCAAGCAAGGCATTCCACTGCCACTATTGCGCTTGGGGCTACATAAGGGAAGGTAAATAGAAAGAGTGGTTAGATATAGGAAATGTCAGAAGTGGGGGTGAGATAGTTGGGTGGGTGGGAAGAGTGTTTGAAAGAATGGAAGCTAGTTAGTTTGTTAGGAGGTGTCTATTGACCTTACATTTAAACTCCTGAAGATTGTAGCCGTCGGGGAAGCAGTCATGTGGAAGGGAATTCCACAGTCGGAAAGTGCGAGAAAAGAAACTTTTGGAGTAGAAGTTGCGGTTGCATTTTATCGATTTCACTGTAAAAGGGTGGGATCTAGTTACTAATCTAGTATCTCGTGCAAATTCGAACCTAGGGGGCACCAGTGATCTAAGTTCATCGGAGCAGAAGCCGTGAAAGTACTTATAGAAGAGACACAGGGAAGCCACGTCGCGCCGGTGAGAGAGAGACTGCAGGCGTTCAAAAGTGAGCGGGTGGGACCTAAATTCCAATCTAGTAGCAAGTTCAAATTCATGAGTCATCAGGAAAAAAAATCGTCAGATTTGTTGCCATGAGAATTTATGTAAAAAAGACGGAGAGAAACCCGCATCAAGTCGGTGAGAAAGTGACTGAAGTCGAGATGCCAAGTTAGGACCGATTACATTGCAGATCCATATTTGGATTGTCTTCCCTCTTGTTTGATTTCAATCTCTTCGCTTTCATTGCAGTTAAATAGAGATCCTTTGTTCTAGAGACACCAACACATACCTTCTTCACACACACACACACACACACACACACATACACACACACACACACATATATATATATATATATATATATATATATATAGATATTTATACTCTAGAAAAAATTTTAGATATTCTACAATTTCATTGGTAATACGTATTTCACAGCAAACCTTGCTGCTCGTCAGACCCAAATGATACAACAGTTAATATTCAAAATAATCTAGAAAAAGAATTACATACAGACACTCACGTACCAATATCGAGAAAAGACATTTGTAACGGTAATCTACAAAAACATTTCCTCGTTCATTCAAAAAAAAACCCAAAGAGAGAAAGAAAAAAAAATATATAGAAAATTGATAAACTATCATTTTTATAATATTATTTTACTACTATTATTTAGGATCTTTTTCAATAATAATAATAATAATATTTCATTACTAGTAGTAGTATTAAAAGTTATATATATATATATATATATATATATATATATATTCCGCTGCTCTCTTCTTTCCGTTTTCTTTTTTCCTTTTTATATATATATATATATATATATATATATATATATATATATATATATATATATATATTATTATTATTATTATTATTATTATCATTCTAATCGATATCATTTTATTACTATTATTTAAGTTCTTTTATTATTATTATTATTATTATTATTATTATTATTATTAGTGTTAAAAGTTTTTATATATATTTATTATTATTATTATCTATTAATATTGTTTAAGAGATATTTTTGAGATTGTATTTTAATATTTTAGTTATCATTTTCTTATATAATTTTTATTTATTGTTTTAATCATTTTAGCTATATTTATAATATAATAATACTAGTGGTTATATTTAATTTGTATTTACAATTTGTTTTTTAACGTAATTTATATCCCATTATATTTAAAACTAAGTTTTAATGTTAAATATCCATGACATGTTTTTCTAAGAAAGAAGATGAATTGCAATGGATGCTGGTGTCGATCTAAGACATTAACTTTTATTTCTCTTTATACTGTTCGTTCTCCTTTCCTTTTCTTTTCTTTTTCTTTCTCTTCTTTCCGTTTATTAATTTTCTATATTTTTCTTTTTCTTTCTCTCTTTGGTGTTTTTTGAATGAGTGAGGAAATGTTTTTGTAGATTACCGTTACAAATGTCTATTCTCGATTCGGGCACGTGAGTGTCTGCATGTATATTTTTTTCTGGATTATTTTGAATATTAACTGTTGTATTTTTTGGATCTGACGAGCAGCAGAATATATGTAGAATATCTAAAAATTTCCTAGATTATATTACTCTGTAAATATTACTCTGTTAAATAAATTTAACATTGAGTTCCTTTGGGTTCGTCTCTTTCGGAATTTATTCTACTTATATATATATATATATTATTTTCAATTGATCCCTATCTTGTATTAATAAATGGTCGATATTTCGCCCACACTCTCCGTTCATTTGTTATATATTTTCAGTACATTTTAATCCGTGAGGATATCTCTAATTTTGTTTACTTTTCCCTTTCAGGATATATACATTCGGCGTTGGACGATGATTTTAGCGACAAATGAATTTTTTAGAATTATGCATCGAGATGAAAAAAGAAAATAAACGAATTAAAAAACTTTGCTTGTGGGCGATTGAAGAAGCTTGTTAGACGTAACCAATAGCAGCAATTACTTCTTTATTTTTACAAAATATGGCTTCCGTTTGCTCGAGAGGTTGAAGAGAGTTATAAAATGAAAAAAATACTACAGATTGATTAGAATTATTCGTTTAAACAAAACTGAAAATACCATTTATAAATTTACATAATCTATTAAATTGAATTAACGAATGACATCAATCTGTCATAACTGAAAATAGATATGTCAGTGATTTAGACTATATAACATTGTGTGCAAAATAGAGTAGAACGGATTAAGGTTTAAGAAGAAACTAATTAAAAACAGGTAGTTGAAAGTATATTGTATTTTTGAAATATGATATATTTGATAGAGTCATTTGATGGTCACAAATACTGCACCAAAGTAAAGAAAAAAAAGGATGTGTTTTACTGGATCAGCTGAAGGCGAGATTTCATGGTAAAAAGTAGTTTTTCCTCCAAATTTTTTCATGGAAAATTTTCGCCTCAATAGGAATATGTAGAAAATCTCACTCACTTCTCCCGTTTCATCCACTGAAAAGTACTCGGTTATATTTCCTTATGAGGGACAATAAAGGTAGGTAGTGCAAAGCATATGCGTTCTGCTATCTAATACTATAAAAAAATTTTACTTGATAAGAAAACATCTTATTTGATTTTCGGTGAGACAGACAGACAGACAGACAGACAGACAGACAGACAGACAGAGATCCGATATTTTGAGCACCAGCTCAAAATGAAGATTAAAACTGATTGGAAACGTTTGACTTCGACAGCCTTCAGAAAAAGGTGGGTAGAAGTCGCGAGCCTAGTTCGCGTGAACGGGGCTAGCCTTGATTTTCTCTTTTAGCTCTGCTAATTGCATTAGGGCGGATTCCTTTGGAACCCACCGCTGGTTAAGGTAGTTCTCTCTTGTGTACCTAGTTAATGTGAATGAATGGTTTCCTAGCATGTATTCGGCTCTCTCTTTTGTTATGATCCAAGTCGAGATTCCCAACCTCCCCAGTTTGTTCTGGCCTTCTTTTATCTCTGGGTCAGCCTCTGATTTTCCCATTCCATTAATATTTTTATCCTCCCCCACTCCCTTAACGAGTGTGCGTCTTGGTTTTGCCGCTTGGCGGAATACAGCAGCCAGTCTTTTTTGTGGGATGAACGGGTCTTACTAAAATTGTTTAATTTTAGTTTTAGGGTTCATCCCCCTCCCACAATCTCATTTTTCATTAAATCTTTTATATATATATATATTATATTATTGCATGCATATTTATTGTCATGGGTTTATTTCCCGTTTTTTAGGTGTCTCTTGTAAATATGTGGTATTGTGGTGTGTGAAGGTTTGAGAGGTGATGGATGGGTTCTTGTGGTGAATGTGCAAATTGTAATGAGTGATTGGGTCGTGATAGTGTTTAGCTAGGTATAGAATAGATACTGAAGACCACTCTCTACCCACCCCGCTTTTCGACCTTGTGCCACAATTTGTGTATTTTTTACGCAAATAAATATTCAGAGAGACAGATACAGAAAGACTTTCATGCATTAGCATGAAGATAACTGTGTTGACTTACGTAACGAGTTCACCGGCTGGGTCAACTATGGACAACGAACCATAAACTTAATCTCACGTGATATCTGGAAAATATCAGAATTAGATATCATCGTCGCACACTTTATAATAAACTACAAGAAAGAATACTGTAACTGGCATTAAAATGAAGTCAATTTATTTCCTTTTTAAGCACGAAAACTGATTGATTATGTCTTAGTTACGGTTATATCCCGCAAGGGGATAAACAGAGAAAGAATAGTGCAAGAAATAACTCTTAACACTGAGGATATATAAAGAGAGATTTATTATACCTCAGTACAATAAACCAAATACAAGTACACCAACGAACAGGTAACAAGAATAGCAATCAAGAAGACAATGTCTCTGTATAGGACGTAGGCGTCCGTCTTGTGAAAAATGCTTCCGTCTAATGACGTATAACTCTTGTCTAAGGCCGATGGCTCTCGACTCTCGCATAATGACAAATAAAAGGTAGGCTACTGTTATATCCCGGGTGGGGATAAACAGAGAAAGAATAATGCAAGAAATAACTCTTAACACTGAGGATATATAAATAGAGATTTATTATACCTCAATACAATAAACCAAATACTAGTACACCAACGAACAGTTAACAAGAATAACAATCAAGAAGGCAATGTCTCTGTATCGGACGTAAGCGTCCGTCTTGAGAAGAAGGCTTCCGTCTAGTGACGTCTAACTCTCGTCTAAAGCCGATGGCTCTCGACCTCGCTCGTATAATGACGAAGACTCTTGATCACTCCCGTGTAATGACGAAGACTCTCGTATAGTCATGAACACTCTCTGTAGTTCGTTCTAGTCCCGGTCTTTTATAACCCGGGCCATACCCATTCCTGGGTAAGACAGGATATTCCTCCACAACAGTTACATTATCAAATACTATAATAAAACTAATATCAAAATGACATAGATTTTATCATCAAAGTTATATTTTAATAATTTGACATAATCACAATTTAGTGCTACACATTTTTGTTAAGTTAAACAAATATCAATTTAAATTTTTTTGTTGTTTTCGCCATTTTCTTTGGACTCGATACAGAAAATGAATGGCATTTTCAGGCTTTATTTTTCAGATATGTTGATTTCTCGTTATACCAATTTCATCGTTACTCACTTTGGCTGAAATACTATGCGAATGACTCTGATTTCTACAAGGAAGTGTTGAAAGTTCTTGACCTGTGTCATTTTTATAAGATTTACCTTATTTACTAAGCATCCGATACAGGTGGGAAAGGTTTCTTGCTCAGTAACCTACCAGAACCACCACGTAAATGTAACTCGGATATTTAGGTTGTTCGGAAAATAATATCCGATGTTAGAATAAGCCTTATAATGTTAGTCTAATATAAGTTTGAATAAGTTTCCCTTTCTTTCTAACAAATGGCGTTCCCAGAACTGCGTGTTTGTAGTTTCAGATGTTAACGCATCTTTAAGGAAGTACTAAAAGGAAGCTTGAAATTCAGTTTATGTCATTTGGTCGAAATGTAAACAGCTTTGTTTTTCATAGCGTTAAACATGTCGGATTTCGTGCCAAAGAAAGTGTATTTGCAGGGAATTTTACTGCACTACTTTATTCAAAAGATCTTTACAGAGGAAGCACAGGTAATTCTTGTTGAGACTTACGACGACCATTCTCTATCGGTCGGAAATAACATGCAGAGATTGGTTTAGATGCTTCAGAAATAATGATTTTGGTGTTGAAGATAAAGAAAACTCTAACAGAAAATATTTGAAGAATCATGTCTGGCACAATCTGAACTTGAAGAATCATTAGAAGGTCATAACACAACAGTCTCTAAAACATTAGTGTTATGGGGAAACACACCTATTCCTCAGATAATGGACTCTCCCTCCTATATAAATAAGAGTTAACAGGAAGTTCTTGGGAAGTTCAAAGGAGTTCTTTAAACTTCTATTGGAGTTCAGTAGAACTACTAGACAGTTGATATTAGTCGGCAGTTAGCCGAATACTAAGGAGTCAGCTTTCAGTGGAAGATTACCAAGTTCATAACATTTTGGGTATGTTAAGTCGATTAGCAACCGACATAGCACTATTTTAACCTTCAGTGCGAAAACTACTTCACAACAATTAGGAATGATTCAAATGCAAGGACATTGAGTGCCGTACGAGTTGAAGCCGAAACACGTCGAACGGCGTTTTATTCAGTGTGAACAGCTGCTTCAACGGCAGAAAAGAAAATATTTTTTTTGCATCGAACCATTACCAACGATGAAAAGTGGATACACTACAATAACCCCAAGCGTAGAAGATCGTTGGGTAAGCCCGGCCATGCATCAACATCGGCGGCAAAGCCGAATATTCATGGTCTGAAGCTTCTGCTTTGCATTTGGTTGAATCAGCTGGGTGTAGTTTATTATGAGCTGCACAAATCGAACAAAACCATTACGGGAGATTGTTATCGGCTACAATTGATGCGTTTGAGCCGAGCATTGAAGAAAAAGGCTGCCGCTATACAAGCAGAAACACGACGAAGTGATTTTGCAGCATGACAACGCTAGGCTACATGTGGCAAAATGGGTGAAAACCTACTTGGAAACGATTCAATGGGAAGTCTTACGCAACCGACCGTATTCACGAGACATTGCTTAGTCCGATTATCCCTTGTTTCGATCGATGACACATGGCCTAGCTGAGCAACGCTCTCCCTCTTATGAAGATGCCAAAAATGGGTCGACTCATGCTTAGTCTCAATATACATAGCATTGTTCTGACGTTGAATTCAAATGCTGTCAGAAAGATGGACAAAAGTAAAGACTAGCGTTGGACAAAACTTTCAGTGAAAGGTTTATTATTATTATTTGTAAATAAAACATTACTTTTCATGAAAAATTAGGGAGAACCTATTCAAGTTTCTAATATGATTATATTAATTGCAAAAGAATATATTACTAATGATTAAAGCGTTCTCTTTGGTAATGTTATATTATTCTGCTTCGCTAAGCTGTGGCCAGGTATTATTATTTTTTGTAAATACAACATTACTTTTCATGAAAAATTAGGGAGAACCTATTCAAGTTTCTAATATCATTATATTAATTGCAGAAAAATATATTACCAATGATTAAAGTGTTCATTTTGGTAATGTTATATCAATCTGTTTCAGAATTGAACTTAAAACATTATATATTCCTAATCTTGAACCTGAAAAAAGAGGAGTTCCTTCTACGTTTTGCCTGTGTTCAAACTTGCTCATAATGCTTGTCAAATGGCAACCCACATAAACAAAACATGGGGTGAATGATCCGCTTGTAATCGTGCAGCGCGACTCTGGTTTATGAAGTTCCGCAGTGGGGATATGAGTCTTGAAGACCAAGGTGGTAGAGGATGTCCATCAGCTATTAACAATCAATATCTGATAACACTCGTCGAACAAATCCCGTGTAAAAGAAACCCTTACACTATTTGCATCATTCAGACTGTTGTCCTCATTTTTATTGCCATATTTACAATATTTCGATCTTTGTACATTCTGACCTTCTTCAGGTGATATACATTCAAATATCAAATCAAACGTTATTTTTTAAGAGGTATATTGTATATTGTAAGGATGCGCGTTGTGGTGCAGTGGATATCGGCTCGCAACGAGAAATAGGGGAGCCGAGTTCGAATTCCAGTTGAATACATGGCATTCACTTACGCGCAAATACCCTTGGGAAAGGTATTAATCCGTCTCTTCCTTCCAGTTGTGGGTTAAATAACAGGACAGATTGGGTTCTATAGCCTTGGCTAGCAACCAGTCTACCACAGAAAGCAATATTTATTTTTTTATTTTTCTATCATTTCGGTTTAATTTAGTTTTTTTTAATATTTAAACTTGTTTTCTTGTCACTCAATAACTTTACAATACTCTGTTTTTCTTTTGAGTTTATGACCTTATTAAAATATTATATATCACGGATGTGTGCTGAAGTGCAATAGATATAGACTCAGATCGAGAAATCGGAGAACCGAGATCGAATCTCAGTTGAATTCGTTTCATCCACTTTCTCTCAAATTACTTTCATTCACTTTGTTCATTCACTTTGTTCTCAAAGGTATTAATCCGCCTCGTCCCTCCAGCTATAGTTTAAATAACAGGAATGATTGGACTCTATACCCTTGGTTAAGTTCTGTCTGTTCTTTTTATTAGCCATTGAATGAAGTTGAAATATATACGAAATGCTTGTAGCAATTGTTTTCAAATTCGAACAGCCGGAAATAGGAACATCAGACGTTATAAAAAACACGCGCATCATGCTCGGCCATCAGTTATAAGCCAGACAGCTGTGAGAAGGATGGAAGTGTCTAGAGATCTCGTTCGGGGTTTTTGTCTATCCATGATGAGCCTCGCAGTGGACGACCACAGATCTTGAATGACGGAGTCCTGAAGGCGGCCATTGAAGAGGACAGTAGTCTAACGTGTGGTGAACTTGCAAGACAGTTCAACGTTTCCGACGAAACAGACTTCACCTGCACCGCCTAGGTAAGACGTACAAACTGAGCAAGTGGGTTCCGCAAATGCTGCTGGAGATCCACAAGGGACAACGAGTAGCAACCTGCGTATCGCTGCTTTCTCGCCACTATTCAATCGAGTGCTTACCAGTGATGAAAAGTTGATTCTGTACGAAACGCCCAAGCGTTCCAGACATTGGTTGTCTCCTCAGAATGCTGTTCCCCACACTGCAAGACCGCCTATGCACCCACGCAAGATTATGCATTGTGTCTGGTGAACAGGTTATCAAGTGGTTCATTATGAACTGCTACCAACGGGCCAAGCCGTCACTGGAGACCTATACTCGCAGCAATTGAAACGTGTGCAACAGGCATTGTGCCAGAAGGAGCCAGCACTGGTGAATCGCAAAGGTGTGCTTTTCCTCCATGACAATACCAGGCCGCATATTGCACGAGTGGTCAGGGATATCATACAGCAACTTGGGTGGGAGACCTTATTCAACTGACCTTGCGCCATCCGATTACCACCTCTTCCACTCCCTGGATAATCATCTACGTGGGAAATCCTTGACCAATGAAACAGACTTGTGCAAAGCCCTCACGGACTTCTTTGTGTCAAACCCCCAGCTGGAGATAAGTTGGTAGAAGGTGCTGGATGCCGATGGCGATTACTTCGAAGACTTAATTTAAGTTGCATATATTGTGAAGCGTTTTCTTTTTTCTTTTCAAAACGGACAGAACTTTTTTGGTTACCTTATATATATCTATATCTATATCTATATATATATATATATATAGATAGATATAGATATATAGATATTACGAACACGTTTGGGTCAGCAACACATAAAATACAATTTTAGTTGGAATAATACTGAAGGGAGTGAAATAAACTATAACGCAAGATAATTTTATACAGAAGGGAAATTTATTATAACACACAAAAATATTCAGCAAACACACAGGAATAAGGTGACAGAACTATAATATACTGGACACTAGAACAGGTTCAACTTCGTAGTAGTTTCACACAATATTCACGGGAAAATAAGACGTGAGTCTAACAAGAAAGATATTTCGAAGAAGTTTAGACGTAATGGAGAAGGTGATTCAACTCGGATAAAGCTTATATATATATATATATATATATATATATATAACAATCTTTACCTTTTACGGCAGCACGTGGTGTATTCACTGGATGTTGAGGAAGGTATTCGTGTGGAGAATTTCAGCTTGTAGCTTGATGGAAAACGCTTTCGACGTCTTGAACGAATAGCCGGAGAGAGGTCTACGCCTGCCCGGTAGTCCAACAACTCTCTGGGGTTTTCTACTATTTCTTCCCTTTTATATAAAAACAGTGGCCTATATTCATTGGACCCTGTATTTCTCTGGTCTTTTCCTTCTTTTCACTGTAACCATAATTACCAGGCTATTTAATCTCTTTTTGGGAAGGGTAGAACCTGACCCAATGACCTAATTCATACTACTCTTCTTTCTGGAGTGGTAGAACCCTGACCGAATGACCAGTTACTACTACTGTTACTAAGGTGACTATTTTAGTCATGACCAAAGGCTTTTGGGGCGAAAAAAAAGCTTCTAACTTCCGCGTTACAATATATATATAAAGAAAATTCAACGCACCATTTTTAGATGATCGAGTTTTTCTTCATGTGTATCATATTTCTTTGGATACATATTACTCCATTGAGCTCTCTATACAGTTCAATCGCTTAATATTTTATATTAAATAAATCTGTTTGGGATTATCCTCTCCGTTTACGGACTTAGCATCATTATCTATCTATCTATCTATCTATCTATCTATCTATCTATCTATCTATCTATCTATCTATCTACACACACACACACATATATATATAAACAACAATATTGTGACAAACAACAATAATAGTTCATTATTGCGCATAGAATAACCATTATAGAAGACTTATTGGGCTATAAACATATTTTTAGTTTTCCATTACTGTTGTTAATTATTATTAGTGCCTGATGACAGAAAATTGAATCAGCAATCCAAGTTCAATTTCCAGCTGATGCATTGTTTATTCATTTCGAACTAATGCCCTTAGGAAAAGGAGGAATCTATCTATGGATAAAATTGTAGAGAAAGCTTAGTTACTTTTTCCTTATCTAAAAGAATGACAAAGTCAAAACTTCTCTTATCTTGCTTCATAAGAAAGGTTTCGGTGAATATCCCTGGAGGCAAAATTAGTTGGACCACCTAATGCAATCCTAACCAGTCTTTTGTTAACTCCTGCAATAAGATTGGAGCAAAAATCTATAGATCAGAAAGCATTACTTGGAAAAAATAATCGATGATACGGAAAAGGAGACTTTTACTGGAAGTTTAAAATGTTATTTATGTTATGAAACCTACATTTATTTAATGATAATTCAGATAAATCAAGGAAAACTTCGGCCAACAGTTGACATGCAGCTCGATTGGATTTAGGAATATCAAGCCTAATTTCCAGAGGAAAAAACAACGTTTATTAGAGAAAGTAGAAAAAAGAACGACATATAAACTACAAGAAAACCGAATGCATGTTGATAAGTAAAAAGAGGAGCCCAAAATGCCGACTACAAGTCGGGGATAGTAGAATCAAGCAGGCACAGAAATTTAAATACCTGGGAAGTGTTCTAACAGAGGACGGAAAGTGCGACACTGAGATCCGAAGGCGAATTGGCATGGCCAAGGATTTATTCCAGAAGTTGAATAGAGTATTGAGAGACAGGAAGGGTTCGCTGGAATCAAAGAAGAGAGTACTGGATTGTTATGTGATGTCTGTCCAATATGGCAACGAAGTTTTCATTGCCTTACTGAATTCAAAATCTGTTTTTAACAAGATTTGGCAGCGAATGCTGGACAATCTCATCAAAGATAAAGGAAAGACTTGAAGCAACCGAAATGTTGTTCTACAGAAGGATGCTGAGGATACCATGGGCAGAACATGTAAGCAACAACGAGGTTCTGGAGAGGATGGACACGAAAAGGGAAGTCATACTTAGCAGGTAGAAAGTACAACTGGAGTTTCTGGAAAATGTGGTGAGGAAGGAGGACTAAGAGAATCTGATGCACACGGGATGGATAAAGGAAAGCAACGCGTGACATACTTGATGGACTTGAACAGATGGATGGCGGACGGGAGTTGAGTGGAATAACATGCAAAAGCGCTACAAGGGATAGGAAGGTGTGGAAGGCCATGATAGCATACGTCCTGAATAGATACGGCACATAGAAGAAGAAGAAGCCTCCCTAGGCGTAGAAAACTTATTTATTAATGTTCCAGTAAAATATAAAGTGGGTGATCAATTCTATATTATCTAAGCTTATTTATAAATGGAACTTTGTCTCTGTATGTGTGTCCGTTACCTATAGACTCCGAAACGTCTGAACCGATTTTCTTGAAAATTTACACAGTTGTACTATAAGCATCTGCGAGTGTTCCGAGGTACCCCCGATAAATATCGAAAATCGATAATCGAAAAAATCGGGTTATAGAAAGAGTGGTCCGATTTTAATCAAATTTGACACACTCATAGACAAAGACATAAGAAACGATATTCAGAAGTTTCAAGGTTGCAGTTCTTACAATAGTGAAGAAAATCGATAATATATATATATATATATATATATATATATATAAAAGGCAAGATGTTTGTGTGTGTGTCTGTTTATCTGTCTGTATTTTTTCAGCCCTTTTATTTTAGTTTTTGCTTCGGGTTTGGCTCTAAGTAAGTATAATTGTAGTTCTTAGTCTCAGCCATGATACCATTTACTCAGAGGACGTATTGAGCCTTCAAAATTTAGTTTACGACGAAAAAACTTATTTGATATCAATACCAGGAAATCAAAATATGACTGACATCCATTCATTTTTCTTTCAGTCTACGTTTTCACTTTAACTGGAAACAACTATTGCTCTTTAGTCTTTCGTGCCAATGTCCAAAGAGTCTGCGCTCCAGGACCATGGATTAGTTTTAAAGCTTTCAATACGCCCGAGCAACGCCGGGCTATACTGCTAGTAATCAATATATAAACTTCTACAATCTTAACCTGTTTAAGTCTAGGGTAAACCGTTATCTTCCTCACATATCCTCATAAATCATACCTCTTGTTCTGTAATCCTCTGCCTCGAGTTGGTCTTGAGCCTTGTACAGTTTGAACCCTATTTGAAAAAAATTAAACTCTTCCCTTCTAAAGTCATCCAGAAGGATGCTGAAAATATCGTGAACAGAACTTGTCAAGCTTTAAAGAAAACGATAACTAGAAAGGCTTTATACTTATTATTGGAGCTAGATACGATCGCCTACATCCGGAAGGAAATATACACATAAAAGAAGTATCAATTATTAAAGTATTAGGAATCTAAGCAAGGTAGAAAGACCAATGGTCCACGGCGTCTTGTTAGGCGGTTAGAAACTTCTAAGGCCTCGGTGATATTTTAGCCATTTTGAAAGAGAAAAGGGTGAATTTTTATCTTATCACATACGTTAGAAGCTTATCAGTCCTCAATTTTCAATCTTGACAGAGTCCGAAAGCGTCTCTGCGGCCTTAAGGATGATGAATTATTTTCTATTATACAACCGTTTTCACGCACGAAACATCACAAATCTCTCGCTAAGAAACGCTAATCTAGATTATGACGTATAACGAGAAATGAGAAAATGTGACTCAGAAACCTAAAGCCAGATTGGAATAACAAAAGATGTCTTTTAAAATGTATGCAAATTATTAAGAGACAAGAACATTTCTATGAAATTAAAGTAAACAGCGCTGAAATGCTGTGTAATTCCAGTTCTTCTGTATATCAGTGAATTGTGGACAATTTTCTTACAGATAAAGAGAAACCTTGATGCACTAGAAATGTAGCTCTACAGAAAGATGCTGAGAATACCATAAGCAGAACATGTGAAAAGTTAAAATATTTCCAGGGAAATGGAAAGAAAATGTACACTTATACTTTAATAGAAAAGATAGATTTTAAATTTCTAAAAAAAAAAGGTGACAATCGGCTTAAACAGCAATGGATCGGTTGGTGTGCTTGACAGATACATCCGGCCGTGGATAAAATCAACAAAGCTACAACCCGAAAAAGCAAAAATGCGTGGATGCTTTAAGGCTACATAAAGTCTAGAATTTTTGGCTGAAGGGACAGAAACTGGCTAACGACTCCCGATGGCTCCTTCTTATGTGCAATCTCTCTACGGCTTCCCTCCTGCTCTACATAAGCGTCACCGATGTTGTGTTCCAGATCTAGCGGCAGTATATAACAAATATACCAATCGGTTCAGCTCATTCTCAGCAACTTCAGCCACACAAAAATAACATTTTTAGCAACAAATGCAACATACGTGAGTCCATATTTATGCATGGGAATGCGCACATTTTCCGATCCTGAGTAAACACACACGCGCACACACACACACACACACACACACACAAATAGTGCTAAAATCCACACTAGTAAATTCTTATACATATGCCATTAATCGATGAACAACTGCATCTTGACAAGCTTGTCTAAATTTGGAGATTATCAAGCTGTTTATTCGTATTAAAACGAGGAATACTTTCAAGTTATGGGCTAGTCTATTACGTTTACTTTCCGATAAATATCATAGAGAAAGGACAAAGGAATAAATTCTCTTCTTACCTCTCAGCTATGGATTACCTAGCGGTGCTACTCTAGCGTGAGGTTTACCTCAATATATCGTCTACTCAGGTGCAGCGCGGAGGTCAACCGTTCCCCTTTCTTCGCATGGCCAATGATTCTCAAAAAAATGCTATTCGTTAGTTATTGTGGACTCATAATAAATAATAAATAACAAACACAGATATGGAGATAAAAAATGTAAGTTATATTGAAACAAGAATATACAAAATGAAACACGGGTTAGTCAATTCAGGAATACTATTAATACTGTTAGTAGGAATCAATATATACAATCTTGTAGTGAAGAAGTATGTTCGGGTAATGAGTCCTTACTGACCAACTCAGCTGTTATACAACTAATCAACTCTACCACTATATTTAGTTGTCCCTCCCACTAAGGGCAACATGTGACACATGGTCAGTTATGAGTGGGATTTCCGGGCTATATGGCCCAGCCAAAAAATACCTGTCTATTTTTCCCCAGTCGTGCTTCTATCATTCGACAGAATCACGACTGGATTATTGCTCTCTGCTCGGAAGCAGAGAGCGCCCTCTACCCGAAGGCAGAGCGCTGACAGTGTCATAGTAGCTGGTTGCAAGGTAACTCTACCACTGCTGCTCTCTGCATAGGCAGGGTCATATGTACACATCGGCGAGTCCATTCTGCATCCAACTAGTGGTGATCCCCAACATTCGTAGTCAGCTGTTTCAGTCACATCTTGATCATTTTTGCTGGAAAATGATAAGAAAAAAAAATCCAAAAATCTATTCGTGCCATTCCTAGAAGATATACGAAGTGTTTATCGCTAAAATAAATATATATATTGTATTTGATAGCGTACTTAATTTTACCTCTACAACTTTAATATATATTAATGCATATATAAATACATAAATATTAATATAAGGTTTAAATATGTATACACATGCAATATTATGTTATGGTTCAAGGTTTCGGTAGACCTCAAGCTATAGTCGAAACGGAAGGTAGACCTCATGCTATATTGAGGTAGACTTCGCGCTATAACCGATACGGAAGTTAGACCTCTCGCTATATTGAAGTAAAACTCACGCTATACTTAAAACGGGAAGTAGACCCCACATCATGTTGAGGCAGACCTCACACTATAGTCGAAACGAGAGTTAGATCTCACGGTACATTGTGCTAGGCTTCATGCTATAGTCGAAACAGGAGATAGAACTCACGCTATATTGAAGTATACCTCACATTATACTCAAAACAGTAAGTAGACCTCACGCTATATTGAGGGAGAACTCACGCTAATTTCCAAACGGGTGGTAGAACTGATGCTATATTGATGTAGACCTCATCGTATAGTCGAAAATGGAGATATAACTGACGCTATATTGAGGTAGACCTCATGCTATAGTCGTAACGAGGGGTAAATCTCACGCTATATTGAGGTAGATCTCATGCTATAGTAGCACATAAGTAGTAGTGAAGATTAAACTATCTAGGGTTGGGTGGCATTCAGTCTAAGAGAAGAAAAACATTGAATTCCAAACTGTGTAGCAAGCAAAAGAAAGTCACTCTACTATCTTTCCAAAAAATTCCTGGTAATATGCGATCGTAACGGTGTTAAAGTCAGAATCGGTCTTCGTTCTGAGAGGGCCTCTTCTTTTCTCTTATTAATTAAGTCAACATTTTTAAAGAAACACTTACAAGATACACGCTTTAACTATGTCCCATATTTTCTTGTAGTATTATGTCGAGATCGCTGGCAACAAAACGACGTGGCAGAGAAACCTTGGGCACGTGATTTTTTTTTTTTTTAATTCTCTTTTCCGAATTCCAACCAATTACATTTCTCGCCTCCTTAACTTCATTCATTCGTTATGTGTTTTCGTTTTTGTCCGGTAGAGGGCACTAAAGCGTGACGTAATCATGAAGGGGTATTTTAATGTAATTACTCCGCGTTATTTTTTTTTCTTTAATTGAATTTCGAAAATGGTCTTTTTCTTCTCACTGATTTTTATTTAATGTTATGTTCGTGCAAAAATCAAGACGAAGAGTAAAAGCGATTGCATTTTTTTTTTCAAATTAAAGTCGGGGGTAATTGAGGGGCTCTTGTCGAAATTGAATCAATAAATCTTTTGTAATATTTTTACTCTTTTACAAAGTGATTTTCCTCCAAATGTAATCGTTGGTTTTATGAACTTTATTGATTTCAGATAATCTAATGACTATCATTCTCTTAGACTTTCAAAATGTTCCTCGTTATTTTAGCCACGCAATAACGTGTCACACGTATTCAAAATATGTTTCCACCTACTCTGTCATTAGACTCCCCAATAAATATTTTAGTCACAGCTTCACCACACAAGATGCTGCGGTGGCTTTTGTAGCAACTAGATTTTGCAGAGCAGACTTGCCAACCTTATGCCTAACTGGTTTGAAATTCAAAGTCCTCTTTCTCCTAGACTAGTTACCAGTCAAGGCTAGAGTTCTAAGTCTGCTCTTTTACTTAATTCACAACCTGACATTGAGAAGATATAGATTAGTACCTTTCCCTGGATGTGCGTTGTGGTGTAGTAGACATTGGGGAAGCTGAGTTCGAATTCCAGTTGAATTCGTTGCATTCACTTACTCGCAAATACCATTTAGAAAAGATATTAATCCGTCTCTTCCCTCTAGTTATGGGTTAAATAACAAAACCGATTGGGTTCACTTGTGACACTGAGCCCGGCTGGCTGGCTGACCCTAATCCGGGAACCAATTATGATGATGACCGGAAACTGAGTCATGGCTGATGCAGTCAACACGGCACCAATTATGACGCTCTCGGGTCACTAGTCGTGATGATCGCGTCTCAGTAGCTGGTCTTCAAGACGCCTGTTACAACGGTGAACTTTCCTGCTCCACGCTGTGAATTTTGATCTCAGGAAAGACACGTTGAAAACCGAGTAGCCGTCCCTCTACCATCTAAAACCATACCGGACACACGCGTACACTTGTGTTGATAAAATAAAACACGGCACCAAAAAAAATTAAAAATTAAAAAATAAAAATAAAATAAAATTAAATAAATAAATAAATAAATAATTTTATCCAGACGCCTGGATAAGTTGCAGAAAAGTCTTTATATATATATAAAAAATAATTAGCAACAAAAGCAGAATATATAGTCGTCAAATTCAATTTTCACGACGGAGCGAAATTTTCGTTTAGAATAATCAGAGCTTTCAATTTTCCAAAATACTTTTTTAAAAACAAAAGTCCTTTCAGGGCTCTTTACCAAAGCTTTACGGAAACGACCGAAGTTTGGTGCTGGGTAGTAAATTCGTCTTGTCTCTTTTACTCGGCAAAAAAAAAATCTTCTTTCAGCTAGTTTAACTCTTTCTCGGCTCTTTCTGTTTCTTTACATCTTCAGCCAGGAGCTCTATGGAAGGCGACCAGTCTTCTTGGTCGTGGCCCCCAGTTGGGAACACTTTTCCCTCAGTCGTTACATCTCGACGGCAACTTAACGAACTAACTCAATTCGGGTTCTCGATTTTTATGCTTGTCCCAAATTCTATTGGAAGGTGCGGGATGGACCCGGAGTATCTATGCAAATCAAATCTTTGACCAATGAAATTACTTCCACCTCCACATTTCGTGGTAGGAGATTTGGTTCAATCAATGAGGTAACAATATTTACTCTGGCGTAATTACTCTTCATCTTCTTCCTCCTGATTTTCAAATTTTCAAATCCTTTCCCAGCAAATTTGGGAACTAAGGATATGACCTTAACCTAACCGCATCTAAATTTTTGACAGTTTTGTTTTGACTACCTCTATTTTTCATTTCCACCGGCCGAAAAAAAACCCAAATCTTCTGATCCATTTTCATATAAACAATGCAAAAATATATTTTTCCTTTCTATTCTCTTCAATTTCCAACTAGTTTTTTTGTTTTTAGATTTTACAAGTTTGTAACAAGTCTTCCCTTTTCTTTAACCCGACTCATATTGCGATTTACAATAAACTGCAAAATCAACAATACCACTAATAATAATTTCCTTCGCTTCGTCGAATTACATTTCTTTCTTTTCATGCAATTTTACAAGGTAATCTTAAACAAGACAATTATGTATCACATACATATCTTCAGCAGGGCAATTAGGGGTATACACAGTAGCCTTGGTTGGCACCACCCTACCGCAGAAATTAATGGCAACCTACTGCGGGATAATCTTCTGCCCAGTCAGTCATGTCTCTTTCGAGACATGATCGCCCAAGTGTGTATCACGTATGGCACTTAACTGACTGACTGACCTTTCCCTTAGCTCACTGGTGTCCCCTATATATGAATTTACTTGAGCCACAAGATTAACTAGGTCCCACCCTTTTACTGTGAAACCAATAAAATGTTAACGCAAATTATACTCCATCAGCTTCTTTTCTCACACTTCCCGCCTGTGGAATTCCTTTCCATTTACTTGCTTCCCCGACAGCTACAATCTCCAAGAATTTAAATGTAAAGTCAGTTGTCATCTCGTATCTCACTAACCTGCATCCTCTCTCTCTCATGCTCCTTTCTCCGTCCATTCCTCTCTTATCAGTATTCTCATCCTTCTCTTACCCACTTCCTGACACCCCCTATAACCTGTCACTCTTTCTCATAACTTTCCTCCTGCAAAACAGTGGCAGTAAAATGCCTTGCTTGGGGCGATATGATTATAAAAAAAAATTCTATACATTTATATTCCAGAGAATGTAAATAAATCTAAAAGACATGCATGTGTAGCTAATCAGTATTTCATTGACTGATTGATTCGTTTTCTACGGTTTATCAACGGACAAGAAATTATATGGAAATATAAAGTGGAAGATCAATTTTATATTACAATCAATATATAAATTGATCCCTCACTTTATGGCCAAATACATCCTTCTCATAACCACTTCCTAACACCCCCTATAACCTGTCACTCTTTCTCGTAAATTTTCTCCTATGTAACCCCCTGCAAAATAGTGGCAATAAAATGCCTTGCTTAGGGCGATACGATTATCTAAACTTATTTATAAATGGAACTTTGTGTGTGTGAGTGTGTGTGTGTGTGTGTGAGAGAGAGTGCGTGTCTCTGTGTGTGTGTGTCCGTTACCTATAGACACCGAAACGGCTGAACCGGTTTTCTTGAAAATTTACACAGTTATAATATAAGCGTCTGTGAGTGTACTTAGCTAGGTTTTGTGTCGAGGTACCCCCGATAAATATCGATAATCGAAAAAAATCAGGTTATAGAAGGAGTGGTCCGATTTTAATCAAATTTGATGCACTTATAGACAAAGACATAAGAAACGATATTCAAAAGTTTCAATGTTGCAGTTCTTACAATACTGCAGAAAATCGATTATATATATATATATATATATATATATATATATATATATATATATATAAATGTTTGTGTGTGTGTCTGTTTATCTGTCTTTATGTCCTTTATACAAATCCACAATTTTTATCCGATTCTCACGAAACTTCACACAAATATTCTTTAGGCTGAGTCTGAGCTCCAGGACCATGTATTAGTTTTAAAGCTTTCATTACACCCGAGCAACACCGGGCTACACTGCTAGTAAAAAAAAATGTGGAACTCACTGTCCGAGGTGGCACCACTTAACAACTTATAACCGTCCCCCATAACGTTTCATGACGTCTTTCTTTCTCTGCCTATAAGAACGTTTTCGGTCAGTAATCAACCACATTTAGTCAGCTGAATTTAGCACAGGAATCCGTTGGTGTAAAGAACAAATTTAAAATCGGTCTTCGTGTATTCTGTTGACCATTTCATTTGGTCTTCTTTACCAATGAATTTTAAAAGACATCTCTCATATTCGGTCTTAAATTTATCGCCAAGTAATGTAGACAGAGAATGGCACGTCTTCAATTTACTTTTATCAGAACGGTCTGAAGTAATCTATGACCCTCAACGAAATGTTTCAGGGTTTGCTACTGCCTGCCGATTACTTTTTTTCCATTTTCCAACGTTGCTTTACATTTTGAAATTTTGAAAGTTATCAAACAGTTTTCTTTATCTATCAAAACTGTTTTTGCCCAATTCTATGGATTCAAACCTGCAATCTCCCTTAAAAGTTGAGATTTCGAAAATTCAAGTTACGTTGAGCGATCGTTAATATAACGTAGCCCAAAAGTTACAAAGGAGATTCAATATCTGATATATCTTCTTTATATAATTCTGAATTTAACTAAAAATTAAATGATTACTAAAAAATATTAAATATTGAAACCCTTTCGACATATTTGTACAATTAGGTTCGGCTTTCATCCAGCCGAAATAGATTTTCTCCCCACCAAAATAATAATTTAATTTAGAATATAAAAAATAACAATTAAATAGAAATTATTTAATAAATGAATAAAATGAATCAATATTTGTGTTTGTCGAAAAAAATTCGCTAAAATATAGTTTGAACCATTTGCTATTTTCATTTACTTAGGATTTTTATCCAAAATTTCTATAAAGAGGAAACAAACAATTTCATATTAAGCGATGTCACGCAATAACATCTTTGAGAAAGAATACATTTAAAATTTGGCTGACATTAAAAATTAAAATATGTTTATGCAATGTATACTGAAATAGTTACATATTGCCAGTGAAACCACAAGTCGAAATAAAAGTCTCTGATTTTGTTCAATTCAATATCCTCCTTTTACCGAGCGCCCATAGCTCAGAGGTAGAATCGCTGACTGACGCCAGTTCGGTCGGGTTTCAATCCTGGGTAAATAGCAATCGGGTTTCTAACCGTACTGATGAGCTGTAATACAGCAAAACAGATCTGTCTGCGGATGACTATATATATATATATATATATATATATACAGCCTTTGAGATTTGAAGAAGAAATCTCTCTTTTAAAAATTTTGAAATAATAACAACGAAATTTGATTATTCCTCTTAATAATAGCATAAACAATTTGATGATAAAACTTTGTTTTTATTAAGTTTTAGCTCTTTTAACATCATGATATGCTGTTTGTTTTGGTAATTTTTTTTTTTTTTTTTTGCAGTTGATTCGAAGTACCTAAATTCGTACTTTCTTTCAACTGTTTGACTACAACCTCCATCTTATAGATGATAGAAATTAACAAATCTGATTTTCTCAACGATTTTCTATAAAAAAAAATACTTACTTGTATTATACAACTTTTTATACACGTTGTAAAATTTGTTTTTCTGTGCGTGGTTGAAAGAAGTATGCGTTTTTTTTTTCTTTCTTTCAAATGTTTGTTTTTCCTTTCCATAAGTGGGAAGGAAATATAGGATAATATTTTTCCAAAGGAGTTTCTAAAAATCTGTGAGCATCTTTAATCTGAGCAACAAAGACATTTTGGTTCCACTCTGGAAGCGTTAATTAAAAGAATGTTTCGACTGACCGGGACGATAAAAGTCAAGAGTTCACTAATGTCATTGTAGGTCATTCTAAGTAATTTGTGGAACATCACTGCCATACTTTTGAGTTGTAAATGGAATCAGATTACCTTTTATTTTTAATCGACCGCGGGCGAGTAAAGCAATAAACTTTAATCGCCCAGTTAAGACTGAGCCGATCGGACAAGTGAAATCTCAAAGGCTATATATATATGTAATTATTTGTTTGAACATTATATATATTGCCTTAAACAATACTGACGTCATTGTGCGATCTTGAGAAACCTTTCGGCCAACATTTTTTGAAGGTCTTCGTTGGCGTTATTATTAATAATAAACCTGGACACGGGTAAAAAACAGTAAAACAAAAAAGAAAGGTGGGGAAATCTCCACAAGAGCAATAAAATTGAAAAAGTAACACTCACAGACCCTCCAATAGTTGTAAGGAGCAAATAAAACTCTCTTTCTGCCTGCACAGGCTCGGCTGATAAATCTTAAGATAAAAAGCTTCCAACACTCTTAAATGAAGCTGTGTATTTACACCCCCTTACATTTAAATTAATTTAATTAAAATTTATTTTTAAACGAGCTCCTCCATTTTCGGCTTACCGCCATATCACGGTGAATACACCAGTTCTCGCTCGATCACCGAATTTAAGCAACGTTGAGCCTGGTCAGTGCTTAGATGGATGACCGCTTGGGAATACCAGGTGTTGTAAGCGTTTAGTGACGGATGTACGTTGTGGTGCAGTGGATATCGGCTCGGAAAGAGAAATCGGTGAGCCGAGTTCGAATTCCAGTTGAATACCCTGCATTCACTTAAGCATTGGTACCCTTGGGAAAGGTATTAATCCATCCCCTCCCTCCAGTTATGGATTAAATAACAGGGTAGGTCTTGGGGACCCTGCCCTTAACAACAAATCCCAATGAATCTTGATACTCGAAAAGAAATAAGTACTACTAGACACAAAACTTATATAAAAACAACAACTCAGTTCATTCACTTTACTTCTTCTTCTTCTTCTTCTTCTTCTTCTTCTTCTTCTTCTTCTTCTTCTTCTTCTTTGTACCTTGCCCTTTCTGGATGTAGGCGGTCATGGCCTTCCACGTCTCCCTATCCCTGGTGGCTCTTAGCACGCTTTCTCCTGTAAAATATCGCAAGCCCCGTTCCGTCATCCATCTGCTCAGGCCCTTCAACTATGTTATCCACTACTTTCCTCTGTCTCTTTTTCCTCTACCTGGACCGTTAGTATCACGTTCTCCAAGCCCTCCTTCCTCGTTGCATGTCCCAGGAACATTAGTAGTCTCTTGCTGATGCTAAATATTAATTTCCTTTTCGTTTCCATTCTTTCCAACACCTCGTCATTGCTCACATGCTCGGTCCACGATATCCGCAGCATCCTTCTGTAGAACCATATTTCAGCTGCTTGAAATTTTCCCTTCATCTTTGTTGATATTGTCCAACATTCACTGCCATATTGAATAACTGACATCACATAGCAATCTAGTACTCACTTCTTTGTTTCTAGTGAAAATTTCATGTGTCTTAATACTTTACTCAGTTTCTGGAACGCGTCTTTCGCCATGCCAGTTCGCCTTTGGATCTCTGTGTCGCACTTTCTGCCTTCAGTTAGAACACTTCCCAGATATTTAAATTTTCGTACCTGCTTGATTTTAACAGCCCCCACCTGTATTTTGCATTTTGGGCAGCTCTTTTTGCTGATGAACATGCATTCGGTTTTCTTGCAGTTTATTTGTAGTCCCTTCTTGCTAATCTCTTCCGCTATCTTCTGTAGGAAGTCCTGCAGTTTTTTTTTCCGTGTCTGCAATCAACACTGTGTCGTCTGCGTATCTTATGTTGTTTAGATTATGACCTCCGATGACAAATCCTGGCATAACATCTAAGTTCACTTTACTACTAAATGTAAATATTTTAATATAATTCTTTTATTCTTATCGAATATTTCTTTATTAGATGATAATTCATTAATCCTAATATTAACTATTTTACATATTTGTTTAATAATAGATTTAGGATGATTTGAATTAACATTAATATGGATAGGGGATTGATTACTTTTTTGGTATGGTTTAAAGTTATTATTAGACAAGTTAAAGCTAATGTCTAAAAAATTAACAATTTTGAGACTAGATGAAATTTCGATTTTAAAATCTAAAATTTTAAATGTTCTAAGAATTTTTTCGAAATTCTATATGTGAGACGACCGTTACTGCTAGGGATATACATAAGACCATCATCTCGGTAAATACGTACTTGATTAGGGTCAACAATTCTACCGAGAGTATATATATATATATATATATATATATATATATATATATATATATATATATATATATATATCCCTATCAGATTCGCGATTTGAACTTAATCATATAGATTATATAGATTAACTGTATTAAAAGAATGATTTACATTTTTTTTTTACCGTAGATACATCCCATTATAATTAAAACTAAATTTAAATGTTAAATTTCTATGTTTTTTTCTAAGAAAGCAGATGAATTGCAATAGGCGCTGGTATTGATCTAAGACGTTAACTTCCATTTTTCTTTATACTGTTCGTTCTGCTTTCCTTTCTTTTCTTTTTCTTTCTCTTCTTTCCGTTTATTAATTTTCTATGTTTTTCTTTTTCTTTCTCTCTTTGGGGTTTTTTGAATGAGCGAGAAAATGTTTTTGCAGATTGCCGCTACAAATATCTTTTCTCGATATGGGCACGTGAGTGTCTGTATGTAATTCTTTTTCTGGATTATTTTGAATATTAACTGTTGTATCATTTGGGTCTGACGAGCAGGTTTGCCTGCAAAATACGTATTACCCTTGAAATTGTAGAATATCTAAAAAGTTTTTTCTAGATTATATAACTCTGTTAAATTAAATAAGTAAATTTAACATTGAGTTCTTCTGAGTTTGTCTCTAGCGGAATTTGCCTGATTTATATACCAAATATTCTACGTTTTATATATATATATATATATATATATATATATATATATATATATATATATATATATATCCTCTTGTCACGCTCAGGGGGCATAACCTGTGAGGAAACAGCTATCAATCCTTTCAAATATTTTGCTGTCATTTTTTACGGCAGGGGTACAATCGTGTGTATATAAGTTTCAAAAAATATTTTGTCCGATAAGAAATGTTCTCAATATAGTTTCAAACTAGAATCTACAAAGCTATTTTCGCTCTCCCTTTGTCTCTCTTTCTCTCTCACTTTTTTTCTCTCTCTCTCTCTCTCTCTTACTCTTTTTCTCTCTATATCTCTTTTTCTCTGTCCCTATATATTTCTTTGTCTCTCTCTCTCTTACTCTTTTTCTCTCTATATCTCTTTTTCTCTGTCCCTATATATTTCTTTGTCTCTCTCTCTTACTCTTTTTCTCTATATATCTCTTTTTCTCTGTCCCTATATATTTCTTTGTCTCTCTCTCTTACTCTTTTTCTCTCTATATCTCTTTTTCTCTGTCCCTATATATTTCTGTCTCTCTCTATATATATACACCTAATTTCATAGATTATATCGATCATTATAAATCATATATTAATATAAGACGCCCACAATATTGATATTACAGCAAAAATGAAATAATCTGAACGACTTTAAAGTAGTGAGAGCCACCCAATCAAAAGAGACTATAAATCGATACTCGTATTTAAGTAGATATCCTGTTTATAACCAAACAGTATTATATATTTATTTCTACTGATCTGATTAGTTATGATAAATTTTTGTTACGAAAATGTGTCATTTGGCAGGATTTAAACCTGCGACCCCAATCTACATAGGGGAAGCGACCATTTTGATCTGGTGTGTCTTAGACCACTCGACCACAAATGATGATCAGTCTAAACGAAGTCAAATTAAACCTATAACACAATTTTCGAATTCATCGTAATAACCATCTCTGCTCTGAAATGTATTAAAAGTGTTATGCCAGTCATGTTTGCCAATATTTTTGCTCACTAAAAAAATGTATAAATTCAAACAGAAGGTGGCATGTCTTAAATGTAAATGCAAAAAAGATGAAATTCTCTTCTCCCATATTAATATTGGGATTTTAAACCAAAATGTTTCAGTAAACAACCAAAACAAAGGAATCGGCCTTAATATATATATAATCATCCGCAGACAGATCTGTTTCGCTGTATCACAACTCATCAGTACGGTTAAACAGCAGATTGCTTTTTACCCATGATTGAAACCCAACCAAATTGGCGTCACTCGGCGATTCTACCTCTGAGCTATGGGCGCTCGGTAGAAGGAGGCAGACTTTTAGCGTGTATATTATCATTATACACGCCCAATAGCTGAGAGTGTTCTAATTCATTGCTGAGTGAACGATGCGTAGATGCTAGAGTAGCTACTGTTTTTCAAAATATACAAAAGGAAGCCGCTTGATGTTAAATCCCAAAGATCCTATTAATAATAATTACAAAAAGATCAATATTAAAATCGATCCAACCAGCAGGCTCAATGTAATTAAAGTTATTTATTTACAGATCCAATATGTATTTACTAACAATAAACAAAATTTTAAATTCACGATCGCATGATCGTTTCAGCGAAATGAATTTGCTTCATCGCCGATCTTCAAGATTATGGAAAACTTTTAAATTTTGTGCGCGTGCGTAAAGAAACTAAGTAAGCTAACAAAAAGAAAAGGATAAAGAAAAGCGTAGCGAATAGAAAAGAAAAGAAATCAGTAAAGGAAGAATGGAAGAAAGAAGAAAGAAAAAGAGGGGAAGATAAAAGGAAGACACAGAAGGAAAAAATATGTTAAATTTGCAATCAAGAGAAAACATGGGTCGGGAAGGAGTAAAGAGATTCTCAACTGCCAACGATCTTTAATTTTTTTTTTTTTTTTATAAGCTTTTCACCCCGAGCAAGGCATGTCCCTGCCACTACTGCGCAGGGGTCTACATAGAGTGGAGAAAGGATGGTTAAATATAGGAAATAACAGAGGGTGGGTGATAGGCGGGTAAGGATACCGAGAATGAGGGTTGGGTAGATGAGAGGGTTCTGAGAATAATTGGAAGTTAGTGTGATAGGAGGTGTCTATTGACCCTACATTTAAACACCTGGAGATTGTAGTTGTCGGGAAAGCAGACTTGTGGAAGGGAGTTCCACAGGCGGGAAGCGCGAGAAAAGAAGCTGTTGGAGTAGAATTTACTGTTACATCTTATATGTTTAACTGTAAAAGGGTGGGACCTAGTTGCTAATCTAGTATCTCGTGTAAATTCGTGCTTAGGCGGCACCAGTGATCTAAGCTCATCGGAGCAGAAGCCATGAAAGTACTTGTAGAAGAGGCACAGGGAAGCCACATCACGCCGGTGAGAGAGTGGTTGCAGCCGGTCTGCCAAGTCAGTATCAACCACGTTACAAACCCTCCTTTGTATTTTGTCAAGAAGCCCAAGGAGAGCAGCAGGTGCACCCGACTAGATATGGCAGCAATATTCAATACACGGGCGGATGGTAGATTTGTATATGTGCAGGATAGATTCAGGTGGGAAAAACTTCCGGGCCCTGCACAGGGTGCCGATTTTCATAGCGGCAGATTTGGCAATGGATTCGATACAAAAATTTCTTTGAGTATGTGTTGGAGTAATGAAACAGGGAAGTAAACGTTCAGAAAGAAAAAGAAAAGGAAAAACGTAGCAAAAAAAAAAATGGAAAGGAAGGGAGAAAGAAAGAAAAAAGAAAGGGGAAAGAGAAAGACAGAGAAGGGAAACAGATTAACAGACAGAAGGATACGTAGAATTGGGGGTGGGGAGAGATATACACATTGAAAAATATAAAAATGAAGAAAGCGAGCTTTACTAGGCTCTGTTATTTTTTTATTTTTTTTTTATTTTTTAAACGTTTCAAACAAAAACAGGGCTTGACTATTGTTTGGGTAAGATAATTTACGTTACTGCAGAAATAAAAAAGAAAAACATTAACTGAATTATTAATATAAGTAAAAAAAATATACCTAAAGAAAATAAAAATAAATAATAAGGGAAAAATTAAAATTTCGATGAAGTAAATTAAATTAGAAATGAATTCAAACGAGCATCAACTTTTAAGTATTACTTCTGATGTAAATTAATGTCAAATTGGACTAATAATAAAAATTAATTTATAATGTGTATAAAAAATGTATGAATATATATATATATATATGTGTGTGTGTGTGTGTGTGTGTGTGTGTGTGTGTGTGTGTGTGTGTCCAGTTCGTAAACAGCGAGGATAATCCAACAAGATTTACTTAATATAAAATATTAAGTGTTATATCTGTATAGAGAGCGCAATGGATGTTATCCAGTGCAATCAGGAAAAAACTTGAGTTTTCCTTTATATATTGTCGTCCACAGACAGATCTGTTCCGCTGTATCACAGCTCATCAGTACGGTTAGACTCTGATTGCTTTTTTACCCAGGATTGAAACCCGACCGAATTGGCGTCAGTCGGCGACTCTACTCCTGGGCTATGTGCGTTCGGTGGAAGAAGGCAGACAGACTATTTAGCGCATATCATCATACGCGCCCAATAGCTAGAGTACTCTAATTCATTTTACTGAATGAGCGATGCATACACGCCAGAGTAGCCACTGTTTATATATATATATATATATATATATATATATATATAGGTGTCCAGTTCGTAAACAGTGAGGATAATTCAACAAGAGTACTCAAATACGATTATATATATGTGCATACACATATAAACATGACTACATATAAACGCATATATATATATATATATATATATATATATATATATATATATATATATAAGTATACTAGCAGCTTTCTATATCTCTAAATATTTCTGGGAATTGAAAAGCAAAACTATTTCCCCTCAGATTGAATGGAAGATTATAGGGAAATCCCAAACCCCCTATAGCTTTAGAGGCAGATGCAACTTATGCTTAGATGAAAAGATTAGAATTATCAAGTTCAGAGAATCTAGCCAGTTGTTAAATCAGAGAAATGAAATACTTTTCAAATGCCTTCATAGAAATAAATTTAAACTATCTGACACATAAAATCCTGGAATCACCATCTTCCGACACCCTTACCAGCTCTCCCACAATTGTGTAGATCATTCTTTGGAAGAATGTGCAGACCGAATGAAGTGAGGTTAAGAACCCACCATCCAATGGAAAGACACACCCATCTAAGTACACAATGACTTTATATTATTATTGGTGTACATAAATCTACGATGAACTATGTAATGAAAATGTTCACTATATTGACTTCAACATAAACATTTCCCGTGGGAAATGGGGCACCCAAATATGAGGTAAAATATGTCTTTCATAAAAATGGAATGCTACTTGTTGTTATGTCGTGAGTAAGAATAAATAACTCAACAACAGGAATAGGTTAATTGTTGTATTCCGTGAAAATAGTATTTACAAAGGTTATTAGTATCCAATACAAGAATAAGGGTTAATCGTCTCAACCGTCGTAAGACGTAGTATGAGCAATGGGTACTTCCGGGTCGTCACCGGAAGTCTACGACTGACTTGTCGATCGGCTGCTCGGCACACTCTTCTACGTTGATGCCACCATTACTTTACATAGTAATGGAATAGTCCATTATAGCCGAATAGGCGCGGGCGTCCCAACACTTGTGCATACCCCTATGAAATTTTTGTGAACGTTCATATGTATTATTGTATACATTATGGTATGTAAAATGGGGAACCTAGATAGATGTATATTTCATAGGTAAGAACAACTTAATTAGGTAAACGTTGTTTTTTATTTTTTCCATCGTGTGGGAGCACCTAATTAGATGCGAGGTTTGTCAACTGCAGATAAAATCAATTCTGCATGCTCGAACTAAATTTGCCCTCGTGTAATGATTTTCTCCCCATATATGGATAAATCAACAACCCAAATGAAGTAGAATGGTATATATAGATATAAACAAGAAATGTTTATTAAGAAATAGAAAAAAAATTTTCCACCTCATTTGGAAATTAAATGTACACAAGGTCTTTATACATGGAGATATAGATAGCTGCTAGTATACTTATATAAATTATATATATGTATGCGTTTATATGTAGTCATGTTTATGTACGTATGCACATATATATAATCGTATTTGGGCATATGTGCATATATATGTACGTGATTATCTCGTATATATATTGTGTATATAAAAGTATATGCGAGATTGAGAATGCGTGTGAAAATTTCTTTAGCAGTGACATGTGTGTGCATATATATACAACACTACTTAGGCGTGCGAAAACCCTATATTTATGAAACCTATATATGTGTGAGTATGAAAGCGCTAAGACCCGTAAAGAAAAAGAAAAAAAATAGGAATCGGTGAATATATGTAAACATAAGCAAAGTCACATTGTAATGTACACATGTGGGAATGGTTGGATTTATGGGGTCAAACAGACGCCAACAGCCAAGGGAATTGAGTTTTGTTAGAGGTCAACCCCTTCATGACGGTTAATGTCATGCGCCGATGGCTTAGGGAGTAGAGACTCCGACTGACACCAAATCGGTCGAGTTTCGATCTCGGCCAGAAGCAAGTGGATATGTCTAGCCACACTGATGAGCTGTGATACAGCGAAACGGGCTTGTATGTAGATGACTAATATATATATATATATATATATATATATATATATATATATGGAAGGACTGAGACAATATCAATTTTGGCACAGTGTTAGAAAAATCAGAGAAGTGTTTATATTTTTTGCACGTTTTTTTTTAAGTTCTGGACAAGTTGTTAGAATGTTCGCCTTCCGAACCTGAAACCCGGATTTCATCACTGTCGATTTGTCAGGATGGTGATTTCTTCATTTTATCGACCTGCAGACCGTGGTCTAGGCCAAACCCAATGAGTGAAATTGGGTAGACGGAACTACTTTGGGACAATTGATGGTTGTGCCATCACGAAGTCACAAGTCATCGTGACCGAGGATTTTAACTTACTGGTTTTGTCTAGATAGTGGATCACGCCAAATAATACGCGTTCTCACAGACACTGTAACTAAGGTACATTCAACATCAGTCAAGTGCCATACGTGATACACGCTTGGGCGATTATATCTCGAAAGACACATTACTGACTGGGATTAAGATTATCCCGTAGTAGGTTACCGTTACTATCTCTAGCAGACTGGTTGCCAAAAACAAAGCTACAGAACCTAATCTGACCTATTATTTAATCCATAACAGAAGGAAAGAGACAGATTAATATCTTTCCCAAGGATATTTGCGCGTAAATAAATGCAAGGAATTCAACTGAAATTCGAACTGACTTCCCTATTTTTCGTTTCAAGCCGATATCTACTGCATCACAACGTACATCAATGTTTAGTATAGTTACAGTATAAACCACAGGTGGGCTCCGTAGCTATTGAACAATCCCCAATGTGCCTGTGCAGGCGTCTGTAATCGGGAACGGCATATTCGGATACGAGCGACCAGTCATTAATGCCTTTTAAGGATTTCTTAAAATGATTATTTACAAAAAAAGTCTTCAGAAAAAGTCTGAACATGAAAGCTGAAGATTTGGCAAGGATTTTTGAATAAGAAGTAACTACACAAAAAATTTGAACAAACAGAAAAATCATTCGAATGATAAATGGTGAAATAGAAGAACATAGATTTTTTTCTGGGCAATAAAATAGGATGGGCTGAAACGCCTATTTTCAAGTAGCAATGCAAACTGGTCGAAGACCTTGGCGTTTGCATATGCAGTCTTTAAACATGCAATTAATTCTGGAGACATGTCAGCTTCAAAATATCACTTAACTCTCTACCTCACAAAAAAACGGTTCCAACAAATTTAAAATACCGAAAGTGTCTTTGAGAGTTCATAACATCAAAACCAGAATTGTTGAAATCGAGCGAAACTTCATGGGAGAATGTTTCCGTTACTGAATAAAAATGCCATTAATTTATGTGAATAAACGATGTGGTGAAAAAAGAATATGTTGCAAGCATTTGCATCAATGAAATATGAAATTACGTGATGTAAGGTCAAAGAATATTAGAGAAAAACACTTTGATGAGTGAATAATCATACAACGTATTCAGATGAATACTGAGAAAAAATAAAATGTCGGAAACAGTACCATTAATCTGATACGATCGCACGCACAATGTTTCTGAAAAGACTCATAATTTTCAGAGAAAGCCAATGAAAATTCTTTTCAAAGCCGAATTACTATGCTAGAAAATTTGAATGAATAAACATTTAGCAAATAAACCCTGGAAATATTTTAACAAGCACACGCGCATAAAGAGGCGGCACTAACGTGAGGGTACAAACGCGCTTATATATATATATATATATATAAGTTCCGAAAATTTAATTGCATTGAATAGCTATTTCAGAAAACTCTCGCAACGATCCAAAGCAATAATTTATTAATTCAAATATGATATAAAAATTTACCGGAGAGTACAAAAACATATCTATTCACAGGAAGTTTTAAAAAAGTGGGGAGGGATTTAGAAAGAAAAACTATTTAAAATTTATCGTTCAGACATAAAAAAAAAAAAGGGTCAAAGACAGGGATTCATGATTCTACTCTTTTTTTATTGTTTGGACGATAAATTTAAAACAAAAAATTTCTTTCTAATTCCCTTCCGTTTTTTTGGGTTTTTTTTCCTTCTTTTTTTTTTAAACTTTCTGTGTATGGATATATTTTTGTACTTCCGGTATGTGAATTTTTGTACTTCCGGTATGTGAATTTTTGTACTTCCGGTATGTGAATTATTAAATTTTTGTTTTCGGTCGTTGCTGATGAAGCGAGAGTTTTCTCAACGAAATGGAATACTGTGCCATATCTGGTCAGGCGCCCCTGCAGTTCGTCTCAGTGTTCTCGACTGGTTCCAGAGGAGAATCTGTAATATGATATTCCGTTGTATCAGAGCCAATAACTTTGTATCAACTTTTTATCAACGAGGAAATAAATAATCTCGTCGATCGATGGTAGAGGTGAATAGATACTAAAGGCTCGTATTATGACGGATTTCAATATTTCTACAGTTAATTTTTAAAAAATAAAATTGTTTCTGAACTCGACCAGTAATTCTGTAACAACTTTTATGCTCTCACACCCTGACTGAGCACTCTGGAAGAATGGTAGACTTTGAAAAAACAGTAGCTACTCTAGCATCTACGCATCGCTTATTCAGTAATGAATTAGAGCACTCTTGCCTCTGGCGTATGATACATCATACGCAAAAAGTCTGCCTCCTTCTACCGAGCGTTCATAGCTCAGAGATAGAATCACCGACTGACAACAACGCGGTCGGGTTTCAATCCTGGGTTAAAAGCAATCGGATGTCTAACCGTACTGATGAGCTGTGATACAGTGAAACAGATCTGTCTGCGGATGACTATATATGTACCTAAACTTATTTATAAATGGAACTTTGTCTGTGTGTGTATGTGTGTGTGTCTGTGTGTGTGTGTCCGTTACCAATAGACTCAGAAACGGCTGAACCGATTTTCTTGAAAATTTACACAGTTGTACTATAAATGACTGCGAGTGTTCTTACCTAGGTTTTGTGTCGAGGTACCCCCGATAAATATCGAAAGTCGATAATCGAAAAAATCGGGTTATAGAAGGAATGGTCCGATTTTAATCAAATTTGATACACTCATAGACAAAGACATAAGAAACGATATTCAGAGGTTTCAATGTTGCAGTTCTTACAATAGTGCAGAAAATCGATTATATATATATATATATATATATATAAAAGGTAAGATATGCGTGTGTGTGTGTGTGTGTGTGTTTATCTGCCTGTATGTCTGTATTTTTTCAGCCCTTTTATTTTAGTTTTGCTTCGGGTTTGGCTCTAAGTAGATATAATTGTAGTTCTTAGTCTCAGCCATGATGCCATTTACTCAGAGGACTTATTTAGCCTTCAAAATTCAGTTTACGGCGAAAAAAACTTATTTGATATCGATACCAGGAAATCAAAATTTGACTGACATCCATTCATTTTTCTTTCAGTCTAATATGTCGCTTTAACTAGAAACAACTATTGCTTTTAGTCTTTTGTGCTAACGTCCAAAGAGTCTGAGCTCCAGGACCATGGATTAGTTTTAAAGCTTTCATTACACCCGAGCAACGCCGGGCTATACCGCTAGTTTGTAAATAAGTTTGGATCAAATATAAATCAAATATGGATCGACAGATTGGTAAAATAATGAAAAAGAAGAACATATTAGATTGATAAATGTTTTCTATTTGTTCTTTATCTTATTATATATATATATAACGTTTTTGTTGTTCCCGAGACTTGAAACCGACCACGACTCGAGTCGTAAATGCAATCTTCAGGCCGCCAGAATACCAGTTTAAGATCTACCAAAAATCACGTAAGAGTATATTTATCCTTGGAAAAGGTATTAATCCGTCTCTTCTCTCTGGTTATGGGTTAAATAACAGAACAAATTGGCTGGCAACCAGTCTACTGCAGAAAGCAATGGCAACCCAATGCGGGATATTCTTCTGCCCAGTCAGTCAAGTCTCTTTTGAGATATGATCGCCTAAGCGTGCATCACGTATGGCACTTAACTGACTGACTGAATATAATAGTTGAAAACATGATTAAGGCTTCTACTGGGCATCAAATGGGGGATAAGTTTTTATTGTTATGAAGCAATAAACTGATCCCTCACTAATTACTACTTAATAATATAATACATCTCTTCTCCCTCAAGCTATGAGTCAAATAAGAGGACAGATTGGGTTCTATAGCCTTGGCTGGCAACCAGTCTACAATGCAGGATAATCTTCTGCCCAGTCAGTCATGTCTATTCCGAGACATGATCACCTAAGCGTGTTTTACGTATGTTCCTTAACTGACTGATTAATTTGTGCGTAAGTGAATGCAACGAATTCAGCTGGAATTCAAAGTTGTCTCTCCGATTTCTTGTTGAACACGACAGCCACTCCACCTCAAACGCACATCTTTATCAGATAAATCAAATCTGTTCGCTATGTGTCTTCGATCTTTGCTTCTAATTCCATGTTAGATGGCAAAGATGGCCCATATCCCATTCCCGAAATCCCTACTCATAAAACTCTAACTTAGTAATATTTTTATCAAAACACAAGAAGTTTAAAGACTTATTAAAAGATAAGAAGGCTACTGGTCCAGATAAAATTCATTGTTCTTAAGAATATTAACTTTGTGTTAAATCTGACCTTATCAAAACACTTTAACTGCTTCTCGAAGGAGAAATCTTTACTAAGTCTGGAGAAGATGTAAAGTGTTTTCAAGAATGCGGGTGGGTGATCATGCACTTCTCAGTATCGACCCATCAGCCTCCGTAGCACCATCAGCCAAGTCTTTGAGGCTAAAATCAACAAAAAGGTTATTGATTACCTCAATAGGGGCAACCACTTGAGCTACATCAAAACAAATTTCGATCGGCTGCTGATATCCTAACTGTAATTACAACAGTAATTAAAGTCAAACAGGAAATAGTTTAGCAAGACACTCGCCGCATCTGAAATGGCTCGCAATCATTGCCCGAGTGTTCTAGAAAGCAGTTAATGCCAAAGTCAAATACAAAGCATTTAGATTCCCTGATTTCTATAAAATCTCAAATCAAATATCAATAGAGGAAAATCGTCAGTGAGTACTATAATAAATGGCCATGGAAAAATGGTCACTTCATTGTCAAGTCAGTCAAATGCCATACGTGATACAGGCTTTAGGCGATCATGTCTCGAAAGAGACATGACTAAATGGGCAGAAGATTATCCCACATTAGGCTGCCATTGCTTTCTACGGTAGACTGGTTGCCAGCCAAGGCTATAAAACCCAATCTGTCCTATTATTTAAACCATAACTGGAGGAATAAGACGGGTTAATACCTTTCACAAGGGTATTTGTGCGTAAGTGAACTGGAATTCGAAGTCGGCACCCCGATTTGTCGTTCCGAGTCGATATCAGCTGCACCACAACGCACATCACTTCACGGTACTGCTCCAGTAAGTACCTGACTCCTACTGCTGCTATTCTTTATCTTTACAATAGTTAGCTTGTACTGAAAATAGATTAATGTTACCATAGCTCAGCTGACGCTTCTCAGTCTTCACTCTCCAGTCTTGATAGAGTCCAAAAGAAACTACACGTAAGACTTTCCATCTTACTTCCGCTGAGTCGAATTACATTAGTTTCTTCCGTGTTCCTAATCTGAAATGTAAGTTGCAGACAGCCCCCCCCCCCCACCAGAAAAAAAAATTGCTTTTTCGGAGAACAGACTCTGCCGTGGTTTCTTCACAGAATATTTCAATCATAAAGTTCTGTGTCAATCGTTATATTTCTTCTTTATTCTAATAATATTAACTCCCTGTCACCTTCTCTTCCATTCCTAACACAAGTTTTATTTATCATGAACATTTTCACTCTATCTCTTTACACTGAGTGACTCTCGAGCCTTGTAGTGAATGAAATTGAGTTCATTTTAGCAATTCTTTTATATTTATTAAGAATATGGAGGCGGTATATTTTACAGAAATTTGCATACGTCTTCGTCCGACCTTTAAGGGAAATTAGAGCTCAGTTCCATCGGTTAACGATTCATCTTATAGGGCAGCAGTTGAGACCGTTTGTATATGGTAGAGAGTAAACAGTATATATTCGAAACAAGTAATAAGCACAACGTGAGATTTCCGTTCCAACAGCCTATATACGACAGCTACTTTACCATTTGAGCTACAGGAAATTTTACCAGAAGATCTATTTCCCTTGTCAGCGGTGTTTACTCGCTACCAGAGATTGACGAAAGAAATTACGATGAAAGGAATATTAGTCAAAAATTGATAATACTTATCTCTTCTTGATCGACACAGGGAGTGTCTCTTTTAGACAAGACACGTAGTCACAAACAAAAATACTGCGGATAACATAGCTAGTCGCAAGACAACTTTCACCATCTCCGTACAATCACAACTACAATCTCGTTCAGTTCCTAAATGATTAACCATTAGGATACCAATTGCTGTAAACTTGGGTGTGCGGGTGGTATGATGGTTAATGACAATCGAAGAGTGGAGTTCCAATTACCATTGGGTTCGTTATGTTCACTTCTGCACAAACGCTTTAAGGAAAGTTATGAATCCACATCTTCTCCCCCATCTATGGGTTAATTAGTAAGACTTCTCTCACTTAACTATTATTATCTTCCCCTATCTTCCCATCCCCAAAAATTCTTAGAATTGAAAAATATTTGTTGGCTTTAAATAACCTGTGATCGGTTGAGAAGACGTAGAAATGTGAATGAATCAAAACAACAGCTACTTCGCAAAGTATACTACTTGCTGTCAGTCAGTTAAGTGCCATATGTGCTACATGCCAATCAAGGTTATAGAACCCAATCTGTCATACTATTTAACCCATACCTGGAGGAAGAAGAGACGTGTTATTACATTTCTTAAGAGGATTTGCGCGCAACTATAATTTGAACTCGGCTCTACGATTTCTCGTTCCGAGCCGATATTCGCTGTATCACAACACACATGTTTGCTATAGTGGTCGAAAAATGTATTGATCCGATGTTGTGAAAATATAACAATGATAAAATCTAATAAAATTAAAATTAAAAATAGTAGCAAATATAATTCAGCAAAAATTGTAAATTTTAGAAAAAAAAGTGTCGACACAGCGAGCGATGGAATGTGTTTTTAATGCACATTTTATCTACAAAGAATCGCTGAAAATGAAATTGCCTTTGGCGATGAAGTTGTCACTTTAAACTGTCGGAATTCGCTATTCTGAGATAATTCATCACTGTCCTTACTAAGTCTTTAAATGTCACAGAAAAACGTTCTTCTACACGCCGATTAAATCTTCCTCAAGCATACACATAAATATTCCATGAACCACCAATCTCATCTTTTGGCCTAAGGACACGTCCCAGTGTTGAAGAAGAGAAAAACTCAATTTCAACCAGAAAGGAAAGGATTATGTGCATGATATGAAAATAAGAAAAATATTTCTTCTTCTTCTTCTTCTTCTTCTTCTTCTTCTTCTTCTTCTATAATACCCTCTCTCTTTAGTACGTGGGCAATAATGATTTTTCCCATAATTTCATCCCTCTCTTATTTAGTTTTGTCTATCTCTTCTAAGCCCATTTTGCTAACCATTTACACAAGCTCATTTGGTAAGCTATTCGATGCTTTCTTAGTTTCGCCTATTGCCTGCGATATGTCCTGTTTGCATGAAATTTCGCCCAATTGCCACAAATCCAGTTGCTGCGCGCGCAATCACACCAGCGTGTGGTCACGGATTTCTTCGAAACTTAGCGAATTTTTTCAACATTGCCCAATTGCCACAACACCGGCTGCTGTGCCTCCAATTACGGCGGTGCGTGGTCGACGGCTAGACGTCTGACTCGCGTCTCATCACGCCGGCCTGTGGTGACCGATTTCTTCGAAACGAGCTCATTTGGCAGGCTATTCACTGCTTTCTTAGTTTCGCATATTGCCTGCGATATGTCCTGTTTGCATCAAATTCAACAAAACCTTTTTCTTTGTTATCTACCTAAGTAAATCCGACAATCTCTCATTGGTTCTAAGTATAACTTTCTGTTTTGTTTGCATTTTCTTTAAACCTTTGTCGTTTGCTCACATGTTCAGTCCATGGTATTCTCAACATCCTTCTGTAGATGTTCGATGTTTTTGCCTCATGTTTTTCTTTATCTGGAGATTTTTCAACATTTATTGTTAAATAGAAAAAACGATATTAAATAAAAATTAAGTAGTCTTTTCTTTGTTTCTAACGAACCTGTTTCTTAATACTTTGCTTGGTTTTGAAAAGGCGCATTTACTATTGCAGTTCGCTTTTGAATTTCTATGTCACAATTTCCGTCGTCTGTTGAAACATTTCCCAGATATTTAAATTTCTAGAATTGTTAGATTATGAAATTTTGAAATTGTTAGATTTTCAAATTGCCAGCATTTGGGTCTGTTTCTCTGACTGATAGCTATATTTATAAAATTTATAGATAGTCTTTTCTTCACGCTTTCTTTTTCTAATATGTCTAGGAATTCTTGTAGTTTTCTTTCTTCGTTTGCTATCAGCACCGTGTGATCTGCATATCTTATGTCATCAAGATTGTGCTTCTTAATACCTAATCTTTCGTTAGTTCAATGCACCTTCGAATATCAATGTCGCATTTTCTGTGCGCCGTTCAAATGCTTCCTAGATATTTACATTTTTCGTGCTTACTTGATTCATTGTCCGTAGTTGGCACCTTCGGTTGTTCCTTTTACCGACAACCATACATTTTATCTTCTTACAATAGATGCGTGGGTCCTGGGTATGACGGTAAACTGCATCCGGCAGCAAGGCCTCTGATTGGGAGATTGTGAGGAGCATGGAATCACCTCTTAATTGCTGTTGTTCCCAGGTCCACCCTGACCCGAAGTGGTAGCAAGGCCTCGGATGGGAGGTTGTGAGAAGCATGGAACCACCTCTTAATTGCCCTTGTTCCCAGGTCCACCCTGACCCAGAGTGGTATCACCTGCTAGGGTCCCAGCTATGGGTAAATAGTTAACCTCAAAACCGGGGTCAAAATGGTATGAAGGTATTTACCAACAAAACTTATGTGAATGAAAAATATATTGCCAACAAAACTTTTTTGACTAAAAAATATATTGCCAACAAAACTTTTTTGAATAAAAATATATTGCCAACAAAACTTTTTTAATGAAAAATATATTAACAAAAAACTTTTTTGAATGAAAAATATATTACCAACAAAACGAAAACTGACCCTTAAGTGACCAAAATGGTTGATGGGTCGTTAAACTTAAACCAAACCAAACAATAGATGCGTAGACCTTTCTTCTCCCTTTCCATTAATATCTGCTTTACTGCCATCGTTAGGCGTTGCTTCTTGCGTCTGCTATTTCTGGGACACATAATGAGGAAGATGGGTTTGAAAAATCTAACACTCAAGGGACGGACAGAAGAAAGGAGAGACAGCGTGAGACATATCTGACGGGCTTAGGCAAATGGATAGAGGAGCGGGATTGGAGATATGAAGTGGAGAAATATTATGAGCACCAATATTGAACCCTGGTAAGAATTCTAATTCTATCAGGATATGATATACAGAAGAGTCAGACCAGCAATTGCTTTTAGTTTAGGAGCGGGAAAGCATGCTTTTCCCACCCCTAAACCAAAAGCAATTGCTGGTGGGAATAGCAAACCTTTGGCTCTTTTGGCAGCTCAGATACAGTCACTTTCTCACCGGTGCAATGTGGCTTCCCTGTGTCTCTTCTACAAATACTTTCACGGCTTCTGCTCCGATGAACATAGCTCGCTCGTACACCCTATAAATAAATTTACTCGAGCAACAAGATTAGCAACTAGGTTTCACCCTTTTACTGTGAAACCAATAAATTGTAAACGCTTCTTGCACTTCCCGCCTGTGGAATTCCCTTCCATTTACTTGCTTCCCCGACAGCTATAATCTCCAAGAATTCAAATGTAAAGTCGTCATCTCCTATCTCACTAACTCGCATCCTCTCTCCTGAGCTCTTTCTCTGTCCACTCCACTCTCATCAGTATTCTCATCCTTCTCTGACCATCTTCCTGACACCCTCTGTAACCTGTCACTCTTTCTCATAATTTCTCATAACTCCTATGCAACCCCCTGCATGACAGTGGCAGTAAAATGCTATGCTCAAGGCGATAGGATTATAAAAATAATAAATAAAATATTGAAAGAAATAGATTACAAATTAAACGGATAAAATGACGTTAGTTAAGTCAGGTTCAAGGCCTATTGCTGAATGAAAATTGCTACAAGGGAATGCATGATTAAATTACTCCCAAGTCTCGTAACCCTCTAGGGCCATTCGTATCATTTTAGTGGGGGATCTGTTTATTACTTCATAACAATATAGAACTGATCCCCCACTTTATGACAAGTAGAAGCCTTAAGCATATTATATTATTAACCCTCTAGGGCCATTCGTATCATATTAGTGGGGGATCTGTTTATTACTTCATAACAATATAGAACTGATCCCCCACTTTATGACAAGTAGAAGCCTTAATAGTTTAACCCTCTAGAGCCATTCGTATCATATTTGATACAGTATGAAAACAAGCCTTGAAAAAAATATTTTCCTGAAAAATTTTTTAAGAGAAATATTTTATAAATTTCAAATGAAAGCAGTACTGACTGCTCAGTCAATGAATACCAAATATTTCCTTATAGGGAAATACCAAATGTTTCCTTATAGGGAAATACTGTATCAAATATGATACGAATGGCCCTAGAGGGTTAATCTCTCACAAGGTCATTAGCGTGGTGCATCAAATTATGACTGAACTCATTATCGTACTAATTGTCTATAATATTACCTGACAGTCATTGCTCCACGGCTAGAATTTCAATCGCCTAAATAAATCCCTACATGCTTTCTGCTATCATCTCTATATTGGATCTCTGCAAAGCATGTAAACCTGATGGCATCCCTTCGATATTCCGTTAGAAATGTGCTCCCGGAGTGGCTCCTGTTCTCCCTAAATTCTCCGATAAAAGCCGCTTCTTGCTTTCAGACTAGTTAAAAAGTCATTTCTTCAGTCCCAGGCTTTAATCTGATCATTTAATATTTAATCTGATCTTTCCAACCATCGACTTATTAGCCTTCTGATTCTTTTCAAAGATGAAAGAAAAACTTGAAGCAACTGAAATGTGGTTCTACAGAAGGATGCTGCGAATATCATGGATCGAACATGTGAGCAATGATGAGGTTTTGGAAAGGATGGAAGCGAAAAGGAAATTAATACTGAGCATCAGAAAGAGACAGCTAAAGTTCCTGGGACATGCAATGAGGAAAGAGGGCTTGGAGAACCTGATACTAATAGGCCAGATGGAGGTGGGAAAAAGAGACAGGGGAAAGCAGCAGATAACATATATGAAGGACCTAATCAGATGGATGATGGAACGAGGGTTGTAACAGGAGAAGGCGTGCTATGAGGCACCAGGGATACGGGGATGTGGAAAGCCATGATCGCCTAAGTCCTGAAAGGACAGGGCACATAGAAAAAGAAGATAAGTGTTTATAAGAAATTATAATGTGGATATAAAGTGGGTGATCAGATCTATATTATAATCAATATATAAACTGATCCCTCATTTTGTGGTCATGCTAGTTTCTATACATTTATATTCTAGATTTATGAGCATGAGCTAGTGAATGACAGAACGAGAATTATATAGTGTAACAGGAGAAGGCGTACTAAGAGCCACCAGGGACAGGGAGACGCGGAAAGCCATGATCGCCTACGTCTTGAAAGGACAAGGCACATAGAAGAAGAAGATATATGCCAACTGTTTATAAGACATTATAATGTGGTTATAAAGTGGGGGACCAAATCTGTATTATAATCAATATATAAACACATCCCTCATTATTGTGGCCATGCTAGTTTCTATACATTTATATTCTAGATTGAGCTAGTGGATGACAGAACGAGGGTTGCATGGTGTAACAAGAGAAGGCGTGCTAAGAGCCACCGGGGATAAGGAGACGTGGGAAGCCATGATCGCCTACGTCCTGAAAGGACAGGGCACATGGAAGAAGATATATGCCAACTGTTTGTAAGAAATTGCAATGTGGGTATAAAATGGGGGCTCAAATCTATATTACATCAATTTATAGACTGATCCCTCATTTTGTGGCCATGTTAGTTTCGATACATTCATATTCTAGATTAATGGGCTTGAGCTAGTGGATGACAGAACGAGAGTTTCATGGTGTAACAGAAGAAGGCGTACTAAGAGCCACCGGGGATAGGGAGACGTGGAAAGCCATGATCGCCTCCGTCCTGAAAGGTCAGGGCGCATAGAAGAAGAAGACTAGAAGCCCTAATTAACACTGAGTTGGTCAAACATCTCACAACGCAGGTCTTTTTCCGATAAGCAATATGTATTTCACTTTTGTAGGACAATTGCTGATGTTTTAACGATTATCGCTGAAAGAGACAATGCTCAGGAGACGGACAGAAGGAAAGAGAGACAGCGCGAGACAGATCTGATGGGCTTAGGCAAGTGGATAGGGCATCGGCAATTGGATATATGAAAAGGATAAATATTATGAGCGACAAAGTAGAGAAACAAGTAGAAAAAGTCTATGATTACCTACGTTCTGAAGGGTCACGACACATGAAGAAGAATCAACAATGTCTCATATGCATACTTTATATTAAAATAATGAATCCTGGTAAAAATTCTAATTCTATCAAGATATGATATACATAAGAGTCAGACCAGCAATTACTTTTGGTTTAGGATTGCGAAAGTAAAAAATAAGAATGATGAAGCTTGGTTCTACAATTGATCATCTTGAAGAAATGACAGGTTTTGTTATAACTGTCTTTTTAGCAAGTTGAAACATTATGTTATTTTTGGACGAATTTTTAATTTGATTACGTTTTTCTTATCAAGAAGTGAAATGAGTGTTATCCTGAACGGCCACTCTTCTAGATCTTTCTGCATTAATGCTAGTGTCACTCAGGGCTCTAACCTTGAACCTACACTGTTCCTAATTTTTATCAATGATCTTCCTGATGTCATCAGTTCTCAACTAGTTATCTATACTGATAATACAATTATTTTTAATGTTTTACTAAGCCTGATCAGGATAAGATCAAATTGACAATTGGTCTAAAAAATAATCTACAATCTATGGCAATGAAAATCTTATTAATCTCAACGCTTCCAAAACAAAAACGCTCTCTATTAATCATCTGAGAGAAAACTTTCCTCATTCTATCAGTATGGCTTACGCTAACCTCTACGAGAGTGACTTGTAAATTTTCTGCTGATCTGAAGTTGAAAGATTATATTGACTCATTTGCTAGGATTTCTGCTAGGAAAGTTGGTTTACTATGTTGTAATGAACAATGTTTTATTTCCAGAATTTAGATAGATACAAATTTATACGTCTGACATTCATCCTCACTTTGAATTTTACTGCTACATCTGCTCTGATGCTCTTGCAATATATTTAGAGATTGTTGATAAAATTGAAAGAAGTTTCTGCAATTGTATTTGTCCTGGCCTAGCATCTAGCCATCAGTCACTTTTCCACTGCCTTAACATAGCTTCCCTGTTTTTTCTATTAATGCTTTCATGGTTTACGGCCATATCACGTTGAATACACCGGTTCTCGCTCGATCACCGAAGTTAAGCAACGTTGAGCCTGGTCAGATGGGTGACCACTTGGGGATGCCAGGTGCTGTAAGCGTTTAATGACGGATGTGCGTTGTGGTGCAGTGAATATCGGCTCAGAAAGAAAAATCGGTTAGCCGAGTTCGAATTCCAGTTGAGTACCCTGCATTCACTTAAGCACTGGTACCCTTGGGAAAGGTATTAATCCGTCTTTTCCCTCCAGTTATGGGTTAAATAACAGGGTAGGACTTGGGGACCCTGCCCTTAAAAAACAAATCCCAATGAATCTTGAATACTCGAAAAGAAAAAAGTATTACTAGACACAAAACTTATATAAATTGTTGAAAAGAAAAGGTATTACCAGCAATAAATAAATAAAATTTAGTTGGCAATAAATGACCTGCCGAGGTTCTTATGCCATAAAACAAAAACAACCAACCAACCAACTTTCATGGTAATTGTTCTTTCCTCAATGGTACCTAGATATTATGAATTTAAAAGCAATAATAGATTGGTGACATGGTCTCACCATTTTACAGCTGCAACGGTTGAATTTAACCGCAAGTTCTGTGCATACGGTTTCTCGCTCGTGGAATTCTCTTCTGGGTTATTGCTTTCAGTCAACTTTGAACTTCAAAAACTTAGTTGTCATGTCAATCGTTGTCTTCTGTCTTCTTAATCCTTGTTCTTTTATTATTTTCTCTATTTAATATTAATTTTATTCTGTTTTTTTCCCATACTCTCTAACATTCTTGCGTTTTATCTCCACTTTTGCATGATAATTCGCGATACCTAAGTTTTAAAATGAATTTTGATAAATAAAGAAAATTTTCATGAAGCTTTAATTTTAGTTTAATTGAAAGATATATGATTAAATTTACTATGTCCAGTAAGCAAAATATTCTGGTGTATTTCAAACAGAATTGATATTGATTGGAATCTAATATTTTTCAAGTAGATTTTTTACCACAATTTCGAATGTGTTGTAAAGGATTAAAAATTCTAAAAATTAATTAAAAATGCTTTCATCTTTTCTCTTAATAATAACATGGACATTTTTATAGAAAATTTTGTTTTTTTATTAAGTTTGGGGACATTTTTTCATATTAAGCAGTTTTTTCAGAGAATTAAAGTATCTAGTCTGAGTGGATTGGGTTAGGGTTGCCTTGTTTGGGGCTAAAATTATTATTTTTTTAATACAGAGGTCTGCGCGCGTGTGCACCTGTGTGTGTGTGTGTGTAAAAGAGAGAAAACTAATTTATTATTACAAAGAAGTGCTGAAAAGTTATCGGCTATACACACCTAAAATCTGGCAGAACATCAGAATTCTTCGAAATATGGACGCATCAGTTCGAATAAACATTCTGAAGAGAATGTCTAATAAATTGGAAGAAAATGATCATATCCCAGAGAAAATTATTTGAAGAAGGTGCCGTACCAAATAAGTATTTTGACGATCGTGAATGAAGAAATAATTTAACGCTGTTGGCAATTGTACGCAAGAATAAGTTACATATGCAGTTTACCGCAGGTTTATTTGTTATTAATGTCTGGTGGCGAACAACAACATTTGCAATGTAACAGCGATAACATGTGAATGTGTTTGACGATAGATGTGCACAGATTTGAGTAGTGAGATGTTAACAGACTGCGACAAATCGATAACTCCCTACAGAGATAATTTAATGGCGATGGACTCAAATACGCATTAATTTTCTAAGAGGAGAAAGTGGTGAATTATTATACAAAAATCAGTTGAAAAACTATGAGACATCAATATTATTTATGAAGTTCTTAGTTCTGACTCTGTGATTTTATAGGCCAAAGAAGCCAAAGAAGAGTCTCTCGAAGTCTGCAACGAACAGAAAACGCCACCTATTGTTCGTATAGTTCGTTTCTATTATAATTTTCTTGTCGCCATTCAATTTCACACTTTAATTCTACAGGCGTTATTTTATTTGTTTACGGCAAATAGGTTTGATCTGCCACACTGCTTATACAGATTCACAAATTATTACCATTCTTCGTTTAATATTTCTATTTGCAAGGACATCTTTGATAGTCCAATTGTGTTTTCATATTATTACTAGCACATTGCCCGGCGTTGCCTGTGCAACTCAAAAATTATTTCTTTTGTTTTACTGAAATTAGTAATATAAAAACTATTACGCTCTCAGTTCAGAAATTTTCGAAGAACATTTAAAAATATAGACATTTAATTTTAGAGGAAAAAGCTACATTAATGCCACACGAATTACAGAGAATTGGTTTCCTGCATGAAATATTTAGCGAAAAAAAGCTTTATTTTTTAATTTTATTTTCTGAAGTATGAAATACTAAGACTTAAATAATTAAATTTACCATTGTACTTTTTTTTACATGTTTTGTTTTTGTTTGAAAAAACACTTTTTTTAATATTTCTTTTGTTTCAAAATTACGGAGGAAAATATTCACATTTTTTGTTCAGCAATTAATTTTTAAAACGTCGAAATAAAAATTAAATATAAAGGCTCATTTTTTTATATAAAAATATTTTAGTCACGTTTGACACGTGTGATTTGATTTCTGTGACGTAATTTAGCAACCATCTTAGATCTTAGATGTTTTACGGAGCAAATGTAAACAATCGCCTCCATTGGCCAAAAAGTGCGAAAGGGAAAATTGCTGTACTTAAACTCAAGAAGTATGTGTCGACCTGGCTTCTCTGTAGAAATGTGTCCCTAGAAAGTTTGAATTGCGTAGCTTAAAAAATATAGGCGGGCATAGGGAACAGTTACACACAGACTCACAAATTGCCATTTATATATATAGATCTATCTTGGGTCTTTAACTGAAGATGAAACTAGAAAAAATTCCTCAACACAACAGAACTCTTCTCGGTATTTTGATGGCTTCGTCCCTTCTTCAACATTCCAAGTGTTCCTCTAATTATGAGTTCGACTGCCTTTTTCATATACTTTTTACTGTCATTGTTGTGGATTCCGGGTGAGGAACCGCACCAAATAATGACCAACAAAAACAGATATTGAGATAGGAAAAATAGGTTATATTGAACGTAATATACAAACTAGAACGCAGGTTAGTAAATCCAGGAATACTATTAGTACAGAATAAATATATACAAGTCTTGAAGTGAAGTCGTTGGAAATAGTATATCCGTGTATATTATTCTAGCTGAGTGGAGCTCAGAACTATTCTGACTTCTGATGCGGTAATCTCTGGGTAACTTCGGTATCTCTCGGTAACTTACGTATCAGTTCCATTACTCTTCGATAACATTAACGGATCTCTACGATTCCACTCAACCCTCACCTGCTGTTCTCTCTATGGCAGGAGTATATATATACTCAGTCGAGTCCATTATCACATACAAAAGAGGAGATCTCACAACAAATATCTTGCAAGGTACAGATATTTGCAAACTTTTTCTTTTCCTTTCGCTGCCTTAGTCTGAATGGAGATACTCAGCGTTTTCTCCCGAATCATGCTGCTAGCTTAACTGTCGAAGAGCTTAAAATGACCTGAAAACGCTCCAATACTAATCAGCAAAACGATCAAAGAAGAACGTTAAGATTGAATATATCAAACAATATATATATATTACGGAAGTTAACGAAGATTAACGAAACTTGGTAATAAACAACTGACAATTTGAAATGATTTTTTTGAACATTATGTTTTGATCGATACTCGTATTTAAGTAGATATTCCGTTTATAATCAAACAGTATTATATATTTATTTCTACCAGCCTGATTATTTACGATAAATTTTTGTTACGAAAATATGTCATTCGACAGGATTCGAACGTGCGACCTCTATCAAACAGTATTACATATTTATAGAAAA
>JBBBDQ010001350.1:470000-500000 GCA_037127315.1 Ascarosepion bandense
TATAGAAGAGACACAGGGAAGCCACGTCGCGCATGTGAGAGAGAGGCGGTCTGCTAAGTTGGTAGCGATCACATTACAGACCCTCCGCTGTACCTTGTCGAGAAGCCCGAGGAGAATAGCAGGAGCACCCGACCAGATATGGCAGCAGTATTCAATGCACGGGCGGATGGTAGATTTATAAATGTGCAAGATAGATTCAGACGGAAAAAACTTCCGGGCCCTGCACAGAGAACCGACTCTCATAGCAGCGGATTTAGCAATGGATTCGATATAGTCATTCCATTTGAGGTCCGCTGTAAGTGTGAGACCAAGGAGGCGTAGTGTTTTACTCTCTGGGAGGCAAGCCTGGTCCATGCTAATGGGAGGTAGGTGCGATTGTCTATGCATAGTACTGTGCAAAAGTATTATATATATATATATATATATATTGCTTTAACATTTCTACGTATTATGTTTTTGAGTGTTGTTTCATCATGTTTGTAATTATTATGCATTTGGTTGCAATAATTAATAGTGTTATGTTTATTTTGACGTACACTATTAACTTATACTATTGCAACCAAATGCATAAAAATTACAAACATGATGAAACAACACTCAAAAACATAATACGTAGAAATGTTAAACCAATAAATAATAATAATCAAATTAAGCTCATCATATATTCTAAAAATATAAAAAAATTGACCTCATAGTTTCTAATAACCCTACAACCACACAACTAAATCCTCTACAGAAGACCAATATATATATATATATATATATATAATCAAAAATATATCGATCAAAAATAATGTTCAAACAAATCATTTAAAATTGTCGGTTGTTTATAAGCATTTTGTTAATCTTCGTTACTTTCCGTAACATGTTTACATTTGTTGACGTTACGATACATTTCAGTGCAGATATCGTTATTTACGGTGAATCGAAAATTGTGTTATATAGATTTGATTTAACTTCGTTTAGACTGTTGGTCATTCGTGGTCGAGTGATCTAAGACACGCCAGATCAATTGGTGGCTTTCCCTATGTGGACCGTGGTCTCAGGTTCGAATCCTGCCTAATGACACATATTTTCGTAACATAAACTTATCGTAAATAACCAGGCCGGTAGAAATAAATATATAATACTGTTTGATTATAAAACAGAATATCTACTTAAATACGAGTATCGATCAAAAATAATGTTCAAACAAATCATTTCATATATATGTATGTATAAAATCTGTGTGTTGTCGAAAAATAGTTAAAAATAGCTTCCTTACTTTTGGAATGTATATATATATATATATATATATATATATATATATATATATATATTTAGCAACACAGTTTTGCGGTTATTTTTTGTTACCATAATTCACACTCCTGAAGATGATCTCGGAAAGATGTTGAAAGTACTTGGGTACCTTGAGAAATGAATGATAATACCTGACAACGTTACAACTCATTTCTGACATCTTTCAATTATAATAAGCGAAAGCTTATCCATGAGTATGAACAGATTTTATTAAAAAATAAGCCGACACAATGTTTGCAATTTATTTCATCTGACATGTCTTAAAGAAAATTTGCTGCCGAAATACACAAATATATATATATATATATATATATATATATATATATATATATATGCTAGGATATCTAACTAATTCCTGTTGCAGACGCCTGCTAAGTTTCATCTGTCTTTTATTCAACACCGACAGACATCACCTGTCGTTATACTTCAACTATATTGAGCGAATGTTAGTTACATTTTCTCGGGAGAGAGAGATCGAATCATCTGGCATGATTAACAGATTCAACTAGTGTATGAAAAACCGGCAATTCTGCCTATCCAAATTTTCTTACAAAGCCTTAATATGGTTTTCAATCACCTTTCAATGGTGCCGTTAGCCGTGATCACACTCACCGGATCTTCCTGATAAACGGTAGATCCGAATCTGTGTCTAACAAATGGAAATCGAATCATCTGCGCAGTAAGTCACGCACCAAACACACACACACACACACACACACACACACACACACACACACACATATATATATATATATATATATATATTTACTACTGGCCATAACTAATAGGCAACCCTAGTTTTTTTTTAAAGAAATGATGTATTTCATACTATTTTTAGTATTTCTTGCCAAGTGGATAATTCTAAATGAAAATAGAATGTTTTTTTTGTTATTACTTTGCAAAAATTTCCAAGGCAAGGAAGCAACGATGAACTCGTCCGAATCACCTTAAATTTTCTTCATTCTTTCATTAATGAAACTTCAATGTAGTTAATTATTAAATATTTATGAATTCATTTGATGCACAGACTATTGTGCAGTATTAATAAAAGAATCATTCTATGTTCATTTACAATTATTCACTTGGCAATAAATACTAAAAAATAGTATGAAATACATCGTATTTTAAAACACTGACGTGGCCCAATAATATATATATATATATATATATATATATATATATATATATAAACTTATTTATAAATGGAAATTTGTGTGTGTGTAAGTGTATGTGAGTGTTCGTTACCTATAGACTCCGAAATGGCTGAACCGATTTTCTTGAAAATTTACACAGTTGTACTATAAGTGTCTGCGAGTGTTCTTAGCTAGGTTTTGTGTCGAGGTACCCCCGATAAATATCAAAAATCGATAATCGAAAAAATCGGGTTATAAAAGGAGTGGTCCGATTTTAATCAAATTTGATACACTCATAGACAAAGACATGAGAAACGATATTCAGAAGTTTCAAGGTTGCAGTTCTTACAATAGTGAAGAAAATCGATAATATATATATATATATATATAAAAGGCAAGATATTTGCGTGTGTGTCTGTTCATCTGCTTGTATGTCTGTATTTTTTTCAGCCCTTTTATTTTAGTTTTTGCTTTGGGTTTGGCTCTAAGTAGGTATAATTGTAGTTCTTAGTCTCAGCCATGATACCATTTACTCAGAGGACTTATTTTGCCTTCAAAATTCAGTTTACGACGAAAAAACTTATTTGATATCGATACCAGGAAATCAAAATTTGACTTACATCCATTCATTTTTCTTTCAGTCTACCGTTTCGCTTTAACTGAAAACAACTATTGCTTTTTAGTTTTTCGTGCCAACGTCCAAAGAGTCTGAGCTCCAGGACCATGGATTAGTTTTAAAGCTTTCATTACACCCGATCAACGCCGGGCTATACTGCTAGTATATATATATATATATATATATATATATATATATCGAAAACAAATCGCCTGACAAAAGCAAAAAAGTCGAAATCATAGTAGCGTAACGGCTGATTTTAACGACCTAAATACCTGAATACACTACATGTTGAACCTTTATTTGCCTTGAAACTTGTATTGCACTTTCTAATGCAATTGGTTATTAATTTAATTTAAATCTGACCTATTACTTTTCAGCACACACACACACACACACGCACTTTTATATTACGGAAAATCCCTATGATGAACAGAATGGCTTCTTAACAACCGACATATTTAATTTATTAGATTGAACGTTATTTTTTATCGATACTTGTATTTAAGTAGATATTCTGTTTTCATTCATTATATTTATATATCTATTTCTACCGGCCTGATTATTTACGATGAATTTTGTTATGAAAATGTGTGTCATTCGACAGTATTCGAACTTGCGACGCCTATCAAATTAGAGGATGTCACCAACTGATCTGGTGCATCTTAGATCTCTCGACCATTCCAGTCTTATATAACACAATTTTCGATTCTACGTAAATAACCATCTCTGCACTGAAATATATCGTAATATCAACAAATGTAAACATACAATGTCACGGAAAATCCCCATGATTAACGAAGTGGTTCTAACAACAGACATATTTAATTTATTTGTTTGGGCATTATTTTTAATCGATACTCGTATTTAAGTATATTTTCTGTTTTTAATCAAACAGTATATTTCTATATTTATTTCTACCGGGATGATTATTTACGATAAATTTTGTTACGAAAATTTGTGTTATTCGGCACCTGCAACGCCTATCAACATAGGGGAAGCCACCAATTGATTCCACGGTCTAATCGAAGTCTAATGACACACGTTTTCGTAACAAAAAATATATATCTAAAGAGAATGAGGGTGAGGGAGAGGAAGTGAGAGGAAGTGAGAGAAAAAAAATAAACGGCAAATAGAAAAACAATTTTGTATTCAACTCGAAAAAAAAGTGTTCGTAAAATATTTCAAAAACTACTGTGAATCATTCTGGAAAAGCCAACGAATCAAAATACAGGATGACTGAAAATTAAGAGTAGACAACCAGGAATCTTGTGATTTATTTTGCTTGGGTTTGGCTACAGAGGTAGAAGAAAACCATGACTTTGGAAGAAACTAAAAGGCGAATACAAGAAGTTAAGTTTTCCATATCAAAAGCGCTCCTAGTGAAATCACTTGGCCTCGAAAAACGGGTAACGAAATCTGGTGGCCATATAGCATTTTTAATAAAACCACATGCTAAACACTTTCCTCTCATATACATTTATTGTAAAAATTATGCTTAATAAATAAATTATAGTTATATTAAAATGGGGATTTACTTTTCAATCAATATTATAAATTATATTTTAGAACACAATTTCTTTCTTTATTTATATCCACTACAAATTGTACATTTTGTTTCGACATTGGATTTCCAATGTCTCATCAGGTGGTGTGGAATGGAATGGAAGCTCTCTTTTCTTATATTTGGCGAGTTGTATGTGGGATGTTAGCGGGGTTAGTGATAAGGGAAGAAGTCTTGTAAATTGTCTGTTATAATTTTGAACAAAGTGGGGTAGGTAGGGGATATAGTTGATTCATGAAAGTGTCGGGAATTTTGTAGACAGATTTAACATTAGAAAATGGGATATAGGTTTTATGACCGCCTGGCTAGCCTTTATTCTTGGGTTTTATTAGAGGGGGAGAATAAGGAGGTGCAAAGAGTGGGAAGGGATGGGATTGAGCCTATCGTTAATGTTTAATTGTACAACTATAGAATATTTTTGTAGTTAAGCACAGTTTTTATAGTTAAGCTAAGTTTGTACATTTAACCTTAATTTTGAATTTAGGAAATTTCTTTTTTCTATAAAACTTTAAATTAAATTTGATTATAGTTTGTGGTGTGTAATAGGTAAAGTTTGATATGAGAGTGTTGTTAGTGCTACAAAGGTTTATCGTCTCTAGGGAGGAGTCCTAGTTTTGGCTTGTGCAGTATTTTTCAGCATGATTGTAAGGTTAGTTCTTTAATGTGTTTGCAGTTTACTGTGGTTTCATGCCTCTGGTTTAAATGTTTGTCGCTATTTATGTATTTAATGATTTCAATTTTTTCTTGAAGACAAAGGAAACATGGTTCCATTATTGATTTAGCTGTTCTTGCTTGTTTGAGGATTTTCCGTTTAACTTTAGGTGTTTTATTTTCGTTTTTTAACTTCCATGTCATGTTTTTTTTTTTTTTGTTATTAAAGGATGAGAGGTGATGGTAAAAGCGCCTTTTAAATACGTTCATGGTGTTTCCGATATACATTTTTTCATCTTTGGGATTTTCCATGGATGAAATCGAACACATATATATTAGGGATTTCGTTAAACATTTATTAGGAATGTGGCATCGGTTTGAGTTTCTACAGTTACAAAGTTTGTTAATATGTGCCAGACTGGTCTTAGTGGTGGAGTTATTTTCGTTGTGTGCTTTTAATATTTTACTGTTATGTAATTCACAGCTCTATATTATATATCGAGCACTGTTTTAAATTAATGTTTTGGACGTTGTAAATTTTTCTTCGTTCATTATTCACTCGGATATATATATATATATATATATATATATATATATATATATATATATATATATTGTAAAGCGTAGCAATAAAACAGTAGCACTAATCACGATCGAAATTAGAAAAGCCTACTGCTAACAAATCGGTAAAGTAAGTCGTCGAACCCAAAAGGTACTACCAAATGGGTAAAGGGGAATAAAAAAAGAAACAAACAAAGCAGAAGCCGTGTTCGAAAGAAAAAAACCCCAAGACGAAAACCTTAACAAGAAAGAGCTCAATACGAAAGTAGAGCAAAGAATACAAACTAAATCTAAAATATATATATATATATATATATATATATATATATATATATTAATGATTATCCACGTATACTGTCTTACTATGTATAATAAAAAGTTTTTGATTTTTTTTAAAAAAACGTACTTTTTTAAACAGTATTTGTTTATTTTTAATGTAGTTTTATATTTCAAACCGTCCTCGGTTCTTCATCGGAAACAAGTGATTTTTTTTCAAAATTAGAATTGGAAACGCGCTCTACGGCAGCGTCCGAACATTTGTTTGTTTACAACACGTGGTGTCGATAAACCAAGCAACACCACGTGTTGTAAACAAACAAATGTTCGGACGCTGCCGTAGAGCGCGTTTCCAATTCTAATTTTGAAAAAAATCACTTGTTTCCGATGAAGAACCGAGGACGGTTTGAAATATAAAACTACATTAAAAATAAACAAATACTGTTTAAAAAAGTACGTTTTTTTTAAAAAAATCAAAAACTTTTTATTATATATATATATATATATATATATATAAACACGTTGTATTAAACACGTTGTATTAAACGTTAAAGACAACATAGTCTTGCGGATTTTCTTTTGTATTTTCTCATATTTTCTAATGAGTTTTTTATTTCAAAAAGGAATTAATTATGTGAATTAACTAATTAGGTAGTAATTTACTATACACATTGAAGGATGTGTCCGGAAATTTGGTAAGCTGTGCGGTTGATAAGAGGTCTATTGCTTCTAATATGTAGTGCCTCTAAAATTTTAAGGCGTCTAATGTCTGTGTGTTGATCATAATTTTAGTATTGTCTATAAGGATTTTACGGATGTCAGAATGCAGAAAGGAAACAGTGTGTGACATAAGATGTTGTATAATGCATAGTTAATCGTCGAGAAACGATTCATATAATTCTCATAGTTACTTCCCTTGAATTTTTTTAAATTCCATAACGTAGTTTTTGGTTTTTAAAAATTTTATCGCAACTCTGAATATTCCACGTAATCAGATAATTCACGCCTCGGCGTGATCACATAATTTCACGCCTGCACGTGATCACATTATCACTTCTCTTGAATTTTAAAAAAATTCTTCAAAATGTAGCAACACGATTCCGCTGCAAAGCAATTGTTGCTGATTTAAAGATTGTTAAGAAATCTGACCCTGAATGATGAACGATGACGTTCGAAAGTAAAGTACTCAGTTAACTTATGGACAATATGTATATAAATATAATTTTGAAATAAAAAGCCTTATTAGAAAATATGAGAAATGCAAAAGAAAATCAGCAAGACTATGTTGTCTTTAACGTTTAATACAACGTGTATAAAAGAAACGATGATGCCTAAATACACGTATATATATATATATATATATATATATATATATATATATATATATATATAGTCATCCGTGGACAGCTAATCGGTACGGTCAGACAGCCGATTGCGTTTGACCCAGGATTGAAACCCGACCGAATTGGCGTCAGTCGGCGATTCTACCTCTGAGTTATAGACGCTCGGTAGAAGGAGGCAGACGTTTTAGCGTGTATATTATCATTATACACGCCCAATAGCTCAGAGTGTTCTAATTCATTACTGAATGAACGATGCGTAGATGCCAGAGTAGCTACTGTTTTTAAAAGTCTACCATTCTTCCAGAGTGCTCAATCAGGGTGTGAGAGCGTAAATAGTCATCCGCAGACAGATCTGTTTTGATGTATATATATATATATATATATATATATATATATATATATATAAGTATCATGAAATTCTTTAATTCTTGGTGCTATATATTAACTACTATATATATATACATATAGATATATAAATATATTGTGTGTATTTTGGCAGCATTTTTTCGTTAATACAGGTTTCATTGAATAATATAGACAAGTTCTGTCTATTTATTTTGTGTAAGATCCGTTCGTATGATCTGATTAACTTGATAGTGTTGTCATGAAAAGACGACAAGAAATCGCAGTAATTGTTGATTATTTTATCAGGTCTGAGCTTTCGGCTTACATAAGCTATTATCAAAGGATGAACTTTTAATATAGAACATAGAACATTTAAATTATTAACAGAGTGGAGTTATACAGAGAAAATTAAACAGGTCCATTTTTGGCGTCGCAGATGGCCGCTGGCCGTGATTGAAATGGTGGTGGTAGGTTTTTGGTCACACGAGAGTATAGTGGCATGAGGGGATTAGTCTGGGAACTGCTATTACTATGGGTGTAGGGGTAAGTACGACCTCTCTCGTCGATTATAGGCATTGGAGTATTTTAGTGGAGGTGTTGAAATTTATTTTATTTAAGCTAGGTTTAAACTGTTTGATGTAGATAGCTTCTAGAATTTTAAGTTTTCGTTTATTATTTTCTTGTATAAGTATATATGTATTTTCAACAAGCGTTTTTCTAATTAGTGTGTGTTGATAGCCGTGGTGTTTTAAATGTCGGAATATGTTAGAATTTTCATTTAAGTGTAATGTAAGCCTCCGCGAAAGCGAGTTCGTAGTATGTCCAATGTAGGTATTATTTAGTTTGTTAGAGAGACATTCTCGAAAGGGGCATTTGAATTTATAAACTACATTGTTTTTTTGCAAATCGCTAACGGTGAGGGAAGAGTAGTTGCGGACGATTGAGTTGGATGTTGTGGATTTAGCGTAATATATGATGAACTTAATTCTTTTGTTAGGGTCTGTCGGAGAGATATTAGTGTTTATGAGGTTTTTAGGATATTTTCGACTAGTTGGTAGTTGGAGTGCATTTTGGCTACGATATAAGAGAGTGATATCTTTGGGATTGGTTGGTCTATTACCATGTGTTGTTTTTTCGTATTCAGGTTTTTAAGGAATTGTCATATTTGTTCATCAACTATGTAATTGGGAAAATTATTGTTGATGAGTGTCTGTTTTATGTTTTTTAGTTCACTGTGGAAGATGTGTTTTGTAGACGAATTGGTTTTTGCACGATATAGTAGATTTTTTAGAATTGCTAACTTGTAATAGTGGGGGCATTCGCTAATATAATTGAGTATGGAGGGATTTTTGTTAGTGGTTTTTTTATATAGTGAGATAGTGAATTTATCGCCATCAGTGTTGATTAGTATATCGAGGAAAGGAATTTTGTTGTCATTGCTGAGTTCATATATATATATATATATATATATATATATTCACGCATATTATACGTAAATTACACGCATATATATATATATATATACATACATATATGAGGTTAGCGAAGTAACTTGAATTTATTTCTTGATATTAATTATATATATATATATATATATATATATATATACACACATATGTATATATATACATATACGTACACATACATACATATACACACATACAGACATACATATGTACAAACATACGTATATATAGATATAGACTTGCATACAAGGGCATCTAAACATACATACATATAATAATGAGTATATACACACACACACACACACACATATATATATATATATATATACACATATATATATATATATACATATACCCATACAAGAGCATACATGCGTACATACATACAGACATGAATACGGAATATTATTCCAGCCATATGTACCCTATATATATATATATATATATATATATATATATATATATATATAGGGCCATAAATATGAACAGAACGACATCGGTACAAATTCAGTTGCCGGTGAGGCGTGGATTGATAACGATGTGTGTGTGTGTGTGTGTGTGTGTGTGTGTGTGTGTGTGTGTGTGTGTGTGTGTGCGTGCGCGCGCGTTTGTTTACAAAGACATCCAGAAAATGTTCAAGGACCCGACCTTAAATCCTTAAAAATCTCCTTCCTACAAAAACGGGATATTTGGTCAGGAATCGGTTAATCTTCTCTTCGAAGAACTACGTAGCAGCACGTGAGATGTAAGGTTTGCCTTAATCAGATTGATGCTACCTCCCCCGCATGTTTTCGATGTCATAACGAAAACTTTGATATTAATAATTACTAATATATACGTACCTCCTCTAAAGACGTAGAATAAAAAAAAATGTCTGAATCTCGTTCACAAGCAAGTGCATATATGATTTGTTTTGTATTTTTCTGGATGTACATTTGTCTGAAATTTTCATAGATTCTGAACGAGTATACAAGAGCTGTGAAAATTCTTTTTTTTAATTACAGCATTGTTTATTTCCAGTTACTTGGGTAGGCTGAAAAGCTCCTAGGCTCACTATGAAGGGTGATACTAGAGTTGTGAAACGCTGTTATTATCATATTGCTCAAAGCAAGGCATTTTACTGCCACTGGTGCGCAGGGAGTTATATAAGAGGAAAGTTATGAGAAAGACTGACAGGTTATAGTGGGTGTCAGGAAGTGAGTAAGAGAAGGATGAGAATACTGATGAGAGTGGAGTGGAGTGGATGGAGAAAGGGGCATTTTGTATGTTAAAACAGAAATTTATTAAAAGAAAAGAATAACAATAATTGGTAGAAATTAATGTTCAATGAGAAAGTTAAGGGTATCAAGAGTTGTAGAAATGGTCGTAGTAGTAATTTGTTGGAAAGTGTTGTGGATTGTTGTTCAGAAACCACACAAAATAATAAATAAAAAAAACAGATATGGAGGTATAAAATGTAAGTTACATTGAACAAAAAATATACAAACTGGAACACGGGTTAGTCAATTCAGGAATACTAGAAATACTGTTAGTAGAAATCAATATATACAGTTTTCTAGTGAAGAAGTATGTCCGGGTAATGAGTCTATATCCTTACTGACCAACTAAGTGGCGGTACAACTGCTCAATCCCTCTGTGACAATCACTATATTTAGTTGCCCCTCCCACTAAGGGCAACATGTGACACATGGTCAGTTACGAGTGGGAATTTCCGGGCTATATGGCCCGGCCAAAAATACCTATTTTTCCCCAGTCGTGCTTCTACTCTTCGGCGGAACCACAACTGGGTTAGTGCTCTCTGCTCGGAAGCAGAGAGCGCCCTCTACCAAAAGGCAGAGTGCTGACAGTGAGAGATGTAGTCGCAGCGAGAAAACTCTCTGTGACAATCACTATATTTAGCTGTCCCTCCCACTAAGGGCAACATGAGTGGGAATTTCCGGGCTATATGGCCCGGCTAAAAATACCTGTCTATTTTTCCCCAGTCGTGCTTCTACTCTTCGGCGGAACCACAACTGGGTTAGTGCTCTCTGCTCGGAAGCAGAGAGCGCCCTCTACCCAAAGGCAGAGTGCTGACAGTGAGAGATGTAGTCGCAGCGAGAAAACTCTCTGTGACAATCACTATATTTAGCTGTCCCTCCCACTAAGGGCAACATGAGTGGGAATTTCCGGGCTATATGGCAGCCAAAAATACATGTCTATTTTTCCTCAGTCGTGCTTCTACCCTTCGGCGAAATACGACTGGGTTATTGCTCTCTGCTCGGAATTCTTCCCCACCCTCTATTCCATTTTTCTTTGTCCTTTCGTCCCACCACTTCCGTTTCTGTGACGCGGTTAAATTTTGATTTTTAATACAGATGTAATCTAAAAGTCTTTTTCTATAATCTAGTCTTGAACCCCTTTCACTGTTGTTTTTCCCTTTCTTCCCCACCCTCCGTAACAATGTCAAATTTTTAGTTCTTTTGTTTTTCTTAACTTCCCCTCCCTTTAAATTTTCTTATTTAGTTTACTTTTCTTTTTAATGTAAACTTCCTGTGTATAGAATTATTTTGTGTGACCTTCCGGAATGTGAATTTTTGTCTCATATTTGCAATAAAATATTTGTTTTGATCGTTACGGAGGAAGCTAGATTTGTTCTTGCCGAAATGGCCATACAACGAATGTAGTTTTCTGAGGTTTATTTGAATATATATAAATATATATATATATATATATATATATATATATATATATATATATGAATTTTGTTACGAAAATGTGCCAGTCGGAAGGATTATTTCTTCAACTAGTTAAATAGGTAAATATTTGATTTTTTTTTAATCTGATGAGACGGAAACATTACGCGCCTGTTAACAAATCAGGCTTTATAAACGCTTTAATTATGTGTTGAGTTTTCGCTTTTGTATATCATATTGTTCTGGATAATATTCGTTAAGCTCTTTATTTTTTCTATTTAATATCATATATTAATTAGATAATATTTTTTGATTATCCTCGCCATTTTACGGATTTTACATTATTTCATATATATTTTTTTCTAAGCATATGTTGTTAAATATAAGAGACAATGAATGTCTATTATGTTTAATCATGAGCCGTTCTAAACGTTGTATTTTTGCTTTAATTTCAGTTGAAAATAAAGACAAAAATTCTCCAACATTTTGATAATTATTTATTAGTTTTCTTCTAAGCTTTCGGCTCACATGAGCCATCTTCAGAGAGATTGTTTAAACTGAAATATTATAAAATCCACCATCACCGATGATTTTATTTTGTGTTGACATAAAACTCCGCTTGGCAACGGCAATAGTTACCAAAAATAATAAACGCAGTTCTTAAATTTGCGATGCGGTTTTATGACGTCACACCGCGGGATAGCGCGAAATGACAACAAAACCATCTAGTCAAATGCAATGTAATATGTTATTTCCTGTTTTAAAGTTGATTTTATTGAGTGTTGGTTGTTTCGATTTGATGTACATGGCCTCCAATATCTGCAGGTTCCTCTTACTGTGTGTATGAGTAAGGATCACCGTATTGTTGACCAAAATCTGTCTGATATTACCTACATGTTTATGTTTTTCAGAGAAATATTGTTTAATAGTACTCTGATCAGAAAGATGACATGTAATTCTACGGGAGAGCGTGTTTGTAGTAAAACCAATATATGTACTAGGTTTTTGATTAGTATCAGAGATGCAATCTCTGAATGGGCATGTAAATTAGTACACTACATTGTTTTTTGTAGAGAATTTAGTTTAGTGCTTGTTGGGTTATTAGAGACTATGAGGTCAATTGTTTTAAACTTTTTATAATATATAATGAGTTTAATTTGATTATTACTTTCCACTGGTTTAACATTTCTACGTATTATGTTTTTGAGAGTTTTTTTCATCTTGTTTATAATTATTATGTATTTGGTTGCAATAGTATAAGTTAATAGTGTTATGTTTATTTTGATGTAAACCATTATTATTAATATTATCATTATTGTTAGAGCTATTGTTAATTTTGTTGAGATACATTTTAATTTGTTGATCAATAACGGAGTTAGGAAATCCATTATTGACTAGTGTTTGCTTAATGTTGTGCAATTCTTTATCAAATATAAATTTGGAAGAAGATACCATTTGTGTGCGTTGAAGTAAGTTTTTTATAACAGCTAACTTATACCGTTGGGGGCATTCACTATTATAATTAAGAAGACACAAATTTATGCTAGTTGGTTTCCTATATAGAGAAGTAGTAAATTTATGTGTGCTAGAATCAATGAATACATCTATATATATATATATATATATATATATATATATATAAAACATTAATCCTAAAGGAAAAGCAGGAAGGTAAATCCCTAAGTACCGATCCTAATTAATATTAATTACATTAATATTAAAACTGATCAAGGTGGAAGGTTCAATGTAAATAATATTTAAAATACAGAGCCAATTATAAAATAAAATAAATTTCGATGTTCAAATCAGTTGTATGCCCATTTCTACATGAAATCCCTAAGAGAAATTTCACGTATCCTCGGCAAATCTAAAAATAGACATTAATTTCTGTCTACTTTCTTATTAATCCCACCCCTTTAATTTTTCTGTGAAGTATATTTCTTTTTTAACTTCCGCCGGTAATATATCTGTCTTTATTTTGAAATAAAAAGTTGCCGAGGAAACGTGAAATTTCTCTTAGGGATTTCATGTAGAAATAGCCATACAACTGATTTGAACATCGAAATTTATTATATATATATATATATATATATATATATATATATATATATATACATATATAAGAAATAACCCTTCCGACTAACACATTTTTGTAACAAATTTCAGTGTAAATAATCAGGCTGGTAGAAACAAATACATAAATATACAATTTGATTAAAAACAGAACTAAAATACTAAAATACTAGTATCGATTACAGATAATGTACAGACAAATAAATTAAATATGTCGGTTGTTAAAACCATTTCGTTAATCTTCGGGATTTCCGTATTATTATTATTATTATTATTATTATTATTATTATTATTATTATTATTTAAATATTATTTTAGTGGATACTCGTATTTAAGTTGACGTTTTGTTTATTTATGAAACAGTGTACTTATTTAAAAATATACGCTCTTTGGAGAACGCATACTTTATTCTAATAAGATATTCTTGAATATTATGCTTATAAACATTATATTTAGTGGGTAAAAGTGCTACAGTTAACATCTTTACTTTTTAACAGTTAATTACTTGGCCTGGGTATCAAAATTCTCATTAGAAAACTATGCTTCTCGAGAAAAATCGAACCTGTATCCACGCTATTCTGAGATGTTAGACAGGCATCCTTTACCAATGAACTGCATTGATTGATTGATATGTTTTTACAGCTTCTCGACCATTTGCAAGTTATTTAAAGCCAGTAAATATTTTTGGGATGGCAAGAATTTTTTGGATATAATAAGAATTTTCTGATACATGTTATACTAATTAACCTAACGGTGGTGGGAGAGAAACTGGATTCATAACGAGCTATTTATCTCTATTAATCTATCCGAACCTTGTATTTCAAAACGATCATGCATCTAGATACTGACCAGGCTTGACTATGCCTAACTTCGGTGATCAAACTAGACCCGTTGTCTTAACGTGATACGTCCATAAGCTACAAGTAGCCATTGCAGCCAATTCAGCCACAATTACTCTTTTCAAGAAATGCATATCTCTCGTTAGAACATTTTAAAGTCTATACCTACTTATGTTAAACATATGAATATTAAGCAATTATTTTTTTTCTAAAATCAGGCATTTTTTTTTTTAATCATCTCACCCCAAGCAAAGCATTCCACTGCCACTATTGCGCATGGGGCTACATAGGGGAAGGTAAAGAGAAGGAGTGGTTAGACATAGGGAATGTCAGGAGGAAGGTGACAGATGAGTAAGGATACCGAGGATGAGGGTTGGGAAGATGGGAAGAGTGTTTGATAGAATGGGAGCAGGTTAGTGTGTTAGGAGGTGTCTATTGACCTTACATTTAAACTCCTGGAGATTGTAGCCGTCGGGGAGGAAGCAATCGTGTGGAATGGAATTCCACATTCGAAAAGTGCGAGGAAAGAAACTGTTGGAGCAGAAGTTGCGGTTGCTATATACTGGTATAAATATTTTTCTATCTCTTAGCCAGTAGATATTAAATTATAAAGTTTTAAAAAGGTGGAATATCTATTTAAACACATTTATTCAGAAAATGAAATGTTTCTAACAGTCATGGGTAAACATCTTAGTTTCAAAAATAAAATAATGTCTTAAATTTTTTTATTTTTTATTTTTCACTTGTTCACTCACAATTTCTCATACATACCTCCATACATAAACAATGTTTACGTACGATATTTCTTGAATTTTGGAAATTTTAATTTTGTTTCGTTCTCACTTGTTCACTTAAACACCCTCTAATATATAACCAAGAGACAATGAATGGGTCGGATACCTATCCGATTAATATAATTGCGTTCATCATCCCCTGATGTAAAGAAATGATGACAATAAGAATCAGTTTCTTAAAGACCCAATTTCTTAAGTACAACCCAAAGAGCATCCCTTCAAAAAGTATTAAAGACTTTAGTGAGATCAACGAAAATAACAAATTTGTCATTTTCATACGCTCATATTTTCTCCTGTAGTTGTTTCAAAATTTAAATCATATCCAAAGTGCTTCTACCAGGCCGAAAGCTGCCCTGATATTCAGACAAAACGAAATCGACTGAGTCTGTTTAAAATGACCATGCTAAAGAATTTTTCCTAGCCAATCAGAGAAGGAAGATAACACTATTTTTGTTACATTCACGCAAATATTTTAGATTGTGAGAAACTGGAGGTGGGGAAATAATAATAGTTTAACCCTCTAGGGCCATTCGTATCATATTTGATACAGTATGAAAACAAGCCTTGAAAGAAATATTTTCCTGAAAAAATTTTTAAGAGAAATATTTTATAAATTTCAAATGAAAGCAGTACTGACTGCTCAGTCAATGAATATCAAATGTTTCCTTATAGGGAAATACCAAATGTTTCCTTATAGGGAAATACTGTATCAAATATGATACGAATGGCCCTAGAGGGTTAAGTAGTAATTAGTGGGGGATCTGTTTATTACTTCATAACAATATAGAACTGATCCCCCACTTTATGATACGAATGGCCCTAGAGGGTTAATGATGCAAGACTTAGTAATTAACCCATAACTGAGGAGAAGAGAACGTGGGTTCATAAATTTCTTAAGGTTATTTGCAAGTAAATATAACGAACCCAACCAGAATTAGAACTCGGCTCTCCTATTAACAATTTCGGGTCATTATCTATGACAATACCCGCATATCCAAGCTTAAAGGCACCTGGTATTCTAAAGCGGACATTAGTCTAGGTATTGATTAGACCCGTCGCTGCTTAACTTCAGTCATCATAGAGAAACCGGTGTTGCAACGATATGTGAGCGTAAGCTTTGGGGCATATATATAGCCTTTGAAATAAAAAAAAAGAAATCACTCGACCGGCGGTTGTGAGCGAGGAAAAATTTACTCGCCTCAAAATCAATTTACTCGATCGACTCCATTTTCTTAACAGTCGCCTTACCTAAATATAGCGTGAATCACTGACAGAAAAAAAAAATTAAATTTTAATTATGTTTCGGACGTGTTAAAATGGATGTTAATTTTTTTTTTAAATAATAACCAAATTCGATCTTTCTTCTTAATAACAGCATACATATTTTGTTGATAAAACTTTGTTTTTATTAAATTTGAGCCCTTTTAACATCATGATTTGCTATCTTTTTTGTTGTTTTTTTTTTTTTTTTTTTTTTTTTAGCAATTGAGTGGAGGTACCTAAATTCGTACTTTTTTTCTTCTGTTTGACTACAACCTCCATCTCATAGACGATAAAAAAAAATAACAAATCTGATTTTCTCAACGTTTTTCTATAAAAACGTACTTACTTGTATAATTTGTTTTTCGATGCGTGGTTGAAAGAATTATGCATATTTTTTCTTTGTTTCAAATGTTCATTTTTACTTTTCGTGAGCGGGGAGGAAATATAGATGTTGAGTCAAAGATTATATTTTTCCAGTTGCGTCTCTAAAAATATGTGAGCGTCTTTAATCTGGACGACAGGGACATTTTGGCTCCACTCTGGAAACGTTAATTAAACGAATGTTAACACTGGCCAGGACGATAAAAGCAAGACATAGTTCAATAATGTCGTTGTAGGTCATTCTAAGTTACTTGAGAATCTTTAGTGGCATACTTTTGGGTTGTAAAAGGAATCAGATTTCCTTTTTTCTATATTTGAAGGAACACATTTCATTGCAAGATTTTTAATCGACTGTGGGCGAGTAAAGCAATAAACATTAATCGCCCAATTAAGTATTTAATCGACTGAGTCGATCGGGTGAGTGAAATTTGAAAGTCTATATAAATATATATATATATATATATATATACACACACACACACACACACACACACACACACACATATATATATATATATATATATATATATATATATATATATATATAATCGTGTCACCCCAAGCAAGGCATTCCACTGCCACTATAGCGCAGGGGGTTACATAGAGCGATTGGGTATGGGAAATGTCAGAAGGAGGGTGGTAGACGACTTAGAGAGAGAGTTGGAGAGAGTGGGTGTGAGTTAGTGTGTTAGGAGGTGTCTATTGACCTTACATTTAAAACTCCTGGAGGTTGTAGCCGTCGGGGAAGCAAGCATGCGGTAGGGAATTCCACAGGCATGAAGTGCGAGGAAAGAAACTGTTGGAGTAGAAATTGCGGTTACATTTCATCGGTTTCACTGTAAAAGGGTGGGACCTAGTTGCCAATCTAGTATCTCGTGCAAATTCACATCTAGGGGACACCAGTGATTTCAGTTCGTCGGAGCAGAAAACATGAAAGTATTTATAGAAGAGGCACAGGGAAGCAACGTCACGCCGGTGAGAGAGATAATGCAGGCGCTCAGCAGTGTCGGTATCAATCACATTACAGATTCTTCGCTGTATTTTGTCAAGAATCACGAGGAGAATAGAAGGGGCACCCGACCAGATGTGGCAGCAGTACTCAATACACGGGCGGATGGTGGATTTATATAATTGCAGGATAGATTCAGGCGGTAAAAATTTCTGGGCCCTGCACAGAGAGTCGACTTTCATAGCTGCGGATTTAGCAATGGATTCGACGTAGTCATTCCACTTGAGGTCCGCTGAGAGTATCAGGCCAAGCAGGCGTAGTGATTTGCTCTCTGGGAGACAAGCCTGTTCCATGCACGTACAGAACAGGTAAGTACAATATCTTTAATTTAAGATGTTTCACTTTATTATGTTTCTTCAGAGATTTGATAATAAAACAGATTTTAATTTTTTTTTAAAAAAAAAGAAAGAGTAATTTGTAATAAAGCAATAGATGAGCACTTTTAAATGTAGGAACCCATGCCTGTTTATATGTGTGTGCCATGTGTAATAAAAGCAACAGAGTTTTATTCTAATGTAAGTGTGCCTATATATGTGTGAAATAAAAAATACATTTAAAATAAACACTTTTTGCTTTTATTACACGTGGCACACATACATATAAACAGGGATGGGTTGCCTACATTTCAAATGATCATCTATTGCTTTGTTACTTGTAACACGTATCTCATCAATGAAATCAAACCTCAGTCAACATGCCAATATACTGTTTCTTTGTTCTCAAAATTATTTTAAATTTTTAAATCCGCGTATTATTAACAAATCTCTGGAAAAACTTAATAAAGTGAATAAAAATAAAAATAATAAAAAGATCTCCAAATGTGGAAAATGTGTGAACAGGTTAGTTCGCTCGTCTGTAAACTAATACTATCTTTATATATATATATATATATATATATATATATATATATATATATATATATATATATATACTAGCAGTATAGCCCGGTGTTGCTCGGGTATAATGAAAGCTTTAAATCTAATCTATGGTTCTGAAGCTCAGACTCTTTGGACGTTGTCACGAAATACTAAAAAGCAATAGTTGTTTCCAGTTAAAGCGAAACTGTAGACTGAAATAAAAATGAATGGATGTAAGTCAAATTTTGATTTCCTGGTATCGATATCAAATAAGTTTTTTCGTCGTAAACTGAATTTTGAAGGCTAAATAAGTCCACTGAGTAAATGGTATCATGGCTGAGACTAAGAACTACAATTATACCTACTTAGAGCCAAACCCGAAGCAAAACCTAAAATAAAAGGTCTGAAAGAACTACAAATATACAGGCAGATAAACAGACACACACACAAACATCTTGCCTTTTATATATATATATTTTATCTATTTTCTGCACTATTGTAAGAACTGCAACCTTGAAACTTCTGAATATCGTTTCTTATGTCTTCGTCTATGAGTGTATCAAATTTGATTAAAATCGGACCACTCCTTCTATAACCCGATTTTTTCGATTATCGATTTTCGATATTTATCGGGGGTACCTCGGCACAAAACCTAGCTAAGAACACTCGCAGACGCTTATAGTACAACTGTGTCAATTTTCAAGAAAATCGGTTTAGCCGTTTCGCTGTCTATAGGTAACGGATACACACACAGAGACACACATACACAGACAAAGTTTCATTTATAAATAAGTTTATATATATATATGAGTGTGTGTGTGTGTGTGTGTGTGTGTGTGTGTGTGTGTGTGTGTGTGTGTGTGTGTGTGTGTGTGTGTGTGTGAAAGGAATGGTTTTGATGTCAGCTTTATGTCATTGAACATAAAAACCGACTGTCTTTATTTGGTGTTGACCTTTCAGGGTCAAATATTTGCATTTACATGCAATATTTTTTATATTGAACGCTTTTACTCATAAATATAGCATACCTTAAAGATATATTTTGTGTGTGTGTGTCTGTGTGTAAAGAAAGATTCAATATTTGTGTGTGTGTGTGTGTATGTGTGTATGTGTGAGTGTGTAAAGAAATATTCAATAATCAAAACACATTACTCAACACAGAAAAAATACAACAACAGAACGCTATCAAAATATATGGAACCAGAAAGAAAATAACATTATTGCCAAAATTAAATGGTTAATCATAAAAAGAGCATACCCACAGAGCAACGATAGCAAAACCTATAAATTATATCTAGAAGAGAAACTTGCAATAATCAGCTTAAAAACAAAACAAAATAAAATATTAAATAAAAGAAACGAGATAATGGGAGAATGTAAATATGCAAACAAATATCTGCTTTGTTACATAAATAACAATAAATAATAACAAAAACAAAAAAACATAAACATAAAAACACTCAATCACGCGAAAAAAAAGAAAATAAAAAATAATTGCACATAAATCCTTCAAATACAAATATACACAAGAACACAAACACCCAAGTATGACCTAAAAAAGAAGAATTATTATAACAATATGCAGTCTCTGAATATTCTGGCTGATAGATAAAAACAAATGAATATAGTTTTTAATAAATAAACAGAGCATCTACATGTGGAAACAATAATATATATTTATTAATTTATATGTTTAATCAATATATATATATATATATATATATATATATATATGAACAGTATAAATGAAGAACAGTTTAATAAGCTTCTTTAGAATAAAACAAATTAAATTAAATCTTTCGTATTAAAAATCTCTGAAAAAGCTTATTAAAGTGAAAAATGTTAGATTAATTCCTACTTGTTCTATGTTTATTATATTAATATTGTCGGATTTCAATCCATATATTCAATTCATATATATATATATATATATATAAAGAGAGAGAGAGAGAGAGAGTCAGACAGTAAGGGGGGGAGCAGAGCCAGAAACGTTCGGTATTAGAATGCTTTCAAAAGAGTAGAAAGAGACGAATTGTTATGAAATCTTACAGGTTATTAATTGTTCATGTTTTCCCATTTATTTATTTTCCTCCTCCTCCTACTCCTCCTCCTCTTCCTCCTTCTCTCACACATTTTTTTTTTTTGTCTTTACTCATGTCTTTTCTATTCCTCTCTTTCGTCACCTTTCTCTCTTTCAGGTGATCGAATTGTGCCTTTTCGTAATCAGATAACTTCTGTTCCAGTAGGCTTGAACAAATTGGAATTTCAAGTGTTCTTGCCCAGTGTTGCCAAAGAATGGATTCTTTAGAACAAAAAAATTCGTTGAATTAATGAATTTGTTATGTCGCCATCGATATCAACTTATTTCGCTTTTCTTTTTTTCCTTTTTTTTTTCCTCTTATTTTTCTACTTTTTTGGATCTAGTAGCGATGTAATAAACAAAGCAACGATTTATCGGCTTTTGTAGAATTTTTCTTCGGGATGTGTGCAGTTTCGAAAAGTATGTTTCTTTTGAACATAGCTTATTATTTCATTACTCGAATTTGTACACATGAAGAAATCATATTAATATTTACGATTGGATCAACACTTTTTACTTAGCCCCACTGTTATTTGTGCAAAATATGAAGATGTGAGATTAGCGTAACGATTATTGCCGTGCAGAAGGTCGACCTGGAGAGTCGAGTTCAAGTTCCACCCAAGCCTGTTTTCGCACTAATACTTTAAAATGCGTATTGATAGAGAGTCCATCTCATTTCTCTCAGGCTAGGGGTTAAATAGAATAATATACTAATCTGAGGACCCTGGAGTGGCATCAGATTTTAAGGACAACTTTGAATTCGCAGGCAAAGAGAAGACAACAAGAAAGCGCTTCCTTATCTATCACGCGGCCGAATGAGATTTCACACATAAAAAAAAAGAAAAGTAATCTGTAGATAGCTATAATCGCTTACTTTTTGAAGAGATATGGTTTGATACACACGCGCAAACACACACACACACATATATATAGATATATTTATATATATCGTCTTTCTCTTCACTTTCCTCCAATCTAAACTTTTTACTCTTATGTAGCCCCCTAATCTTTTTACTCTTATTTAACCCCCTAATCTTTTCACTCTTATGTAGCCCCCTAATCCTTTTACTCTTATGTAGCCCCCTAATCTTTTTACTCTCATGTAGCTCCTAATCTTTTTACTCTTATGTAGCCCCCTAATCATTTTACTCTTATTTAGCACCCTAACATTTTTACTCTTATGTAGCCCCCTAATCCTTCTACTCTTATATAGCCCCATAATCTTTTTACTCTGATGTAGCCCCTAATCTTTTTACTCTTATGTAGCTCCCTACTCTTTTTACTCTTATGTAGCTCCCTACTCTTTTTACTCTCATGAAGCCCCTAATCTTTTTACTATTATGTAGCTTACTAATCTTTTAACTCTTATTTAGCCCCCTAATCTTTTTCCTTTTATGTAGCCCCCTAATCCTTCTACTCTTATGTAGCCCCCTAATCTTTTTACTTTTATTTAGCTCCTACTCTTTTTACTCTCATGTAGCCCCTAATCTTTTTACTCTTATGTAGCCTACTAATCGTTTTACTCTTATGTAGCCCCCTGATCTTTTTACTCTTATTTAGCCCCCTAATCCTTCTACTCTTATGTAGCCCCCTGATCTTTTTACTCTAATGTAGCCCCCTAATCTTTTTACTCTTATGTAGCCCCCTGCACATATATAGAATGGTTCTTTTGTTAAAACTGCACAATAACATTTGCATCAAATGAACTGTTCTGGTGTCCAGTTTTTGTGTTATCTTCCCCATGCTAGTCTCTTCTTATTGGCTGGCCGAAGCAAAGCCTTTCTGGCTGCTTTGTTAAATTTTGCAAAGTAATAATAACAAAATGACCATTCTATTTTCAGTTAGAATGATCCACTTGGCAATAAATACTAAAAATAATATGAAATACATCATTTTTTTTAACTGGCGAGGCCTAATAATTATGGCTGGTAGTTTATATATATATATATATATATATATATAATTTAGAAAACATTCTTGATTTATTACAATTACAATGGGTAATACATATTTCACCACATAATGATGTTATTATTGCGGCTTGTCAGACCCAAATGGTACAACAGTTGATCCTCAAAATATCACCCCAAAAAATTATTTTACACATACGCTCACATGTCCATATTTAGAATAGACATTTGTAACGGTTATTTACGAAAAATTTCTCGCTCATTTAAAAAGAACCCCAAAGAATAGAAAAAAGCAAGGATAAAGAAAAAGTAGAAGATTGATTAATGAAAAGAAGAGAAAAAAGAGGAGAAAAAGAAGAGAAAAAAGAAAAAGAGATAAAGAAATACAACGAAAAGAAAATAAACAGTATCCAGTGAAATAAAATGTTAACTTCAAGTATCGACGTAGCGTCTCTAATGTCTCATCTGCTTTCTTGGAAAAATATGACGTTGAAAATTTAACATTGAAATTTAGTTTCAAATATAATGAGATATATGTAAGGTATAAAAATAAATTGTACATCATAATTTTAATACAATTTGAAAAAATAACTACTATTACTATTGTTTTAAACATTCATATTAATTTAAAAATTCAGTTAAAATTATTAAAATTACTAAAAAATAAATGTGCTGAAATATGTATTAGCCATAGGAATTGTAATAAATCAAAAATCTTTTTTAAATTATATTACTCTGTTAAATTAAATAAATGAATTTAACATTGAGTTCTTTTGAATTCGTCTCTATCGGAATTTACCTGGATAGTATACCAAGTGTGCTACGTTATATATATATATATATATATATATATATATATATATGTGTGTGTGTGTGTGTGTGTGTGTGTGTGTGTGTGTGTGTATAAACTTATTTATAAATGTAATTTTGTCTCTCTGTATGTGTCTGTGTGCGTGTGTGCCTCTGTGTGTCTGTTACCTATAGACACAGAAACGTCTGAACCGATTTTCTTGAAAATTTACACAATTGTACTATAAGCGTCTGCGAGTGTTCTTAGCTAGGTTTTGTGTCGAGGTACCCCCGATAAATATCGAAAATCGATAATCGAAAAAATCGGGTTATAGAAGGAGTGGTCCGATTTAATCAAATTTGATACACTCATAGACAAAGATATAAGAAACGATATTCAGAAGTTTCAAGGTTGCAGTTCTTACAATAATGCAGAAAATTTGATATCGATACCAGGAAATCAAAATTTGACTTACATACATTCATTTTTCTTTCAGTCTACGGTTTCGCTTTGACTGGAAACAACTTTTGCTTTTTAGTCTTTCGTGCCAACGTCCGAAGAGTTTGAGCTCCAGGATCATGGATTAGTTTTAAAGCTATCATTACACCCGATCAACGCCGGGATATACTGCTAGTATATATATATATATATATCGGAAATAAAGCGTATGTAAATTTAAAAGTGGACACTGGGGTCAACTTCAAACATCACACTGAGGACAACAGTTTGTTTTATGTTACAACGTAATAGTCAAGCCTTGTGTGTTATTATGTGTTTATATATGCTGGTCAATGGTGCATTATGTGTAGCAAGGTATATTCAATTATACTGACAAACTGAATAGAAACTAAAAACGCATACCTTGTAAAATAACACCTCAAAAAATGCAAATATATGCACTATATACAACGTAGACAATGTAACACACTTTAGGCGAAGTTAATACTTTAAAATAAATAAAGAAAATAACCAAGATCCAAATAAAAATAAACGGAAAGTTTAGATAAACAAATTAGACAAATAATAAACAAATTAAAAAACTACTATAATCACATGTAAATATAATAATAATGATCAACAACAAATAATTAGGTAATAATGAATATATAATTAGGTAATAATGAATATATAATTAGGTAATAATGAATATATAATGAGTAAAAAAATAACAAACAGCAATATAAAAGGGCTATAAATAAGTGCATAATAATTGTTCGAGATAGAAACCTTTCATCGTTCATTTGCCAAGTCGGTCTTTGTCGAATGTTGACGCTTGGTCCACAAATGAATGCCTTCAAGATGGACGATGAAAAATTGTACTTTTGTCATATTAGGCTCTAAGAAATTTGGGAAGGAGTCAGCGTAAAAATTCGACAAAAAAAAATCAGAAGGTTGCACTGAAATTCAGTTCTACTGACAGTCAAGAAGTAATTTGGCAGATTTCGTCAGGGTAATTTTAACTTAAAACGCTCAACCACGCTTCTGGTGATGAAGAAGCTCTGCTCGATGAAAGAGATTGCAAAGTGTTTGAAAATTTAAGTTTAAACTACCTTTCGTCATTTGAATAGACCAAGATTCCTTTTCAAACTCGACACGTGTGTGTGCCATTCTCTAATGAAATACAAGAATCTCGATCGTCTTCTGAAGCGATTTATTTGTTACTATGTCACTGAAAGATGCCACACTTAGATAGAATTGTCAGAGGCCATGAAAAATGGATCGTTCATGATAAAGTTTGCCGCGAACAGAGATTGAAACAAGTTGGTAAAGGCGCAGTTTGTGAAGCGGGTTTGAATCCAATGAATATGTTGCTGTCCGTTGCAGAAGGATAATTCACTTTGAGCCTCTTCCAACCGGTCTAAACCATCCATGCAAATGGATATTGTGACCAACTTACCAATCTCAATGTGCCTATTCAAGAAAAACGACCAATTTTGACAAATCAGTAAGCTGTCATTTTCTACCACGACAACGCAAAACGGCTCGTTGCAAAATAGATCTTGCAGAAGATTAAAGAGTTGCAATAGGAAGCCCTTCAGCATACGTTGTATTCTCTTGACTGGTCTCTTTCAAATTTTCATTGTTTCTGGTCTCCAGAGAATAATTAAAATGGTAAAAATCTCAATGATAAAAATTTAAATTTAAAAAATCAGTACAGACATTGTAAAATTACAGCACGGCAAACGTCCAACTAAAAACGCGAGGTTTCTATGAAAATGTCATCAAGACGCTTGTAAAACGATGCGGGACATTTATAAAAGAAGCTTGCCTAATAAATGATTTTTCAATATGTAAAATTCTGTTTTTAATTTTGAAAACTTGACTAATAAATAATGTTTCAGCATGCAAAATTTTGTTTTTAATTTTCTAATCGGGCATGAACTTTTGCAATAATCTAATGGAAAAATCAATTTGTTTGACTAGTTCTTAGAGTATTATTGTTCCTAACCTCTTTGAACAGCTCTTGTGAAAAAAAGCTTGCTACATTTATTAAAATTGGCTTCAAAACGTCATTTTTTCTCCGCGAAAGCAAAGCTTGCTTTTATTCTGTTTCGTCGTCACAATGAGTTCATCGGCGTTAGTCTCGACCTGAAATTCTGACTTCTTTTTCTTTAAGTTCTTCATACTTCATTGTCTCAATCAATCTTAATAATAATTTTACTACATTGTTATACGAATTTTAAACATCTCTCTTGTACCGTCTGCACAGTCATTTTTACTAATATACTTTCCGGATAGGCTTCTTTTTTTTTTTACTTTTCGTATGTTAGCATTATTTTTAACATGAAAATATCTATGCATTGCCCGAAAGTTAAAACACATACACACACACACACATACACACACACACGCACACATACACAAACACATACACACACACGCACACACACACACGCACGCACACACACATATACACACACACACGCACACATACATATACACACACACGCATGCACACACACATACACACACACACGCACACGCACACACATACACACACGCACACACGCGCACACACACACACGCACACATACACATACACACACACATATACACACACACACACACACACGCACACACACATAGACAGAGGGAGGATTAATGAGTTACGCAAAAAATGAAAATTCTCGAAATTTCGCCAAAAGGAAAATAACACTGACATCTTATTTTAACAGATATATTTACCAAAACGTTATACAAAAAATATCTTGAAATACTAAAGGGGAAATTTATTCAACAACATTATCATTTGCTTCAACCATGGCCTCCAGAAATTTCGGAATCTCCTGTTACTAATCTGAACGGTTTCCTTGTTTAAGTTGGAAGAATGCTACCATAAACCTTGTCTTTAGTTCATGGATTTTTTTTTCTTGCCCCACACATAATAATCAAGAGGGCTGCGTTCTAGGGAGTTAGATGACCGGATGTAAGCGGGAATGTGACCGCAAAATTGTTTGAGAGCCATGAATGTTTTCTCTTGCTTGTGTAGCATGGTGCAGAGTCATGTTACCAGACATAGGGTCTTCCAGTAACCACTCCTTTGGCCCACGATAGCTGTGGCTTATCTAGGCACTTTATGTAGGATCCCATGCTAAATCTGAAGCCCTGTGGGAAGATGAATGGAGGCATAACGTCACCACCAATAGTGATCACTTTATACACCGTGATGTTGACTGGATATATCACCCAACTCTTTCTGAGTCCTTAGCATTGACTCCCAAACACTATTAAATGTTAGTATTTGAAGATTCCAGCGCGATTGTGAAGAAATACAGAATCTGGTTATCAAATTTCCGGCGGAATGAATTGCGTCATGGTGTTCATTTTTTATAGACGGTTCCCAACTGACCCTGCTATTCCGTGCAGTCGACAAAATAAAATATTAAAAACGTGCATGTAAGAAATTAAAAAAAGTAAATAAATAAAATAAAATAGAATGGTGACAATTTACCCATTGCGCTATACATATGAGAATTTATCCATCGCATCTTGTATATGACAATTTATTCGTCGCATAATATATATGAAAATTTATCCATCGCATCCTGCATATGACAATTTATCCATTGCACCTTGTATATGACAATTTATCCATCGCACCCTATATATGACAATTTACCTCAGGCACGCTGCATCTGACAATTTATACATCGCATCTTATCTATGCTGATTTACCCATCATACTCTGTATATGACAATTTATCCATCGCACCCTGTATATGAAAATTTAACCGTTGCACACAGTATATGACAATTTATCTATCGCACCCTATAAATGACAATTTATCTATTGCACCTGTGTGCACACACACACACACACACACACACACACACACATATATATATATAGAGTTTAAAATCTAAAAATTGTTATAAATATGTAATGGATACTAGAGACTTAGGAATCAACACTGCATAGTGACTGCTTGTTTTGGAAATACGTCAACTGGCATTTCTTGGTCTAAAGAAGGCATCGTAACATGAAACTGACAGTTACCATGCAATATCCACCCTGTCTTTCTCTTTCTCACTGTATATATACATATATATATATATATATACAGTCATCCGCAGACAGATCTGTTTCGCTGTATCAAAGCTCATCAGTGCTTTTCACCAAGGATTATATATATATATATATATATATATATATATATATATATATATATATATCATAATTTAAAATATGTACAAATTATAATTTACTACAAAACTGTACATTTTGTTTCGACATTGAAAGGACAATGTCTCATCAGGTAGTCAACGCTATTTTTTGAAGGGAGATGAAAAATTCGCTTCCTTATATTGGTAAATTTTGTGTGAGAGGTCGTGAGGAGGAGAAAATGTCATCGCTTTTTTGCCAATTAATTTTCACAATTTCCTTAGATTTCATTATTCACTGCTTTCACCTGCTTCCCTTGCCTTCAAATATTGTGAGGGACAAATTCTCCAAGCACTCTTTCCTCGTTATTTGCCTACGATATTCCAATTGTCCTTTTCTGATTCTAAGTATACGCTTCAATTTTCTTTACATTTTCTTTAAAGCTTTGCTGTTGCTCCCATGTGCAGTGTAGGATATTCTAAGCAACCCTCTGGGAATGGCATGTGGATTGATAGATAGGGGCTTGGATTAAGGAATCGGAAAGCTAAGTTAGAATTCTATCGAGTTTAATGCATTCACTTACGTGCTAGTGCTTACCCTTAGAAATAATTGGAGTAGATAGACTAAACTATCGCCCGGTTCACACTCCACCACGTCTATTGAACAGGTGAAGAGGCTCATCCCTTGTTCCCTGTTTAGAATATGGTTTCCGGCTTTTTCTTTTCCAATCTTTTCACTCTTACGTAGCCCCCAGCACATCAGTGGCGTTACTGCCTTGCTCGGGGTGATATGATTAAAAAAAAAAGGCATGAATCCATCTCACAAATGTTACTCCGACTGTAATCTTCATCATATGTGAATAGATTGTTCTGGATGCACTGCTCCATTCAGTACTCTTTTCAATACTTACTTACCTGCCAGGTAGGGGTCACGATCTCTCAGTTACGTCTCTGTCCTCGGGCACAGTGCAGTTCTTTTGTATCTCTGTCCGAGGACAGATATGATTCTGAGAGGTGCCCGGTCCCGCGGAAACAGTGCCCTGAGCTTGTGCCACCCAATTGCACTAGAGGGATTGATCAGTGATCGCGGGGCCTGACCAATTTTTGTTCCTGGCCCGTTCTCACGCGCTCGTGTTCCCCACAATAAAACTCGACCTTGTGTAGCATCTACAACTCAGTTAGGAGACTAAGTAAATATTATACTACTTTCTTTGTTTTTAATGACATTTTTCTGTTTCTTAATACTTTGCTTAGCTTTCGAGAACGCTATATAGATTTCAGTGCCGCATTTTCCGTCCTCGAAAAAATGTTTCTACTTGCTGGATTTTGGTGTCTTCAATTTGGTGAGAATTCTAGTAGTTAAAATGAAAGAAAAACCTCTCAATATATCAGTAATAGTGGTATATATACACCGACATCACAAAGTACAGAGGAAGAAATCGAGTCCTTCTACTCCATTCAAGATTATACAAAGGC
>JBBBDQ010001350.1:505000-565000 GCA_037127315.1 Ascarosepion bandense
AATACTCATGTAGTTAAACTGGTGTGTTTCATTTCACAAAATTGCCTTACTCCTATCACACTAACTCCCAACTATTCTCACAACACTCTCATCTACCCAACCCTCATTCTCGGTATCCTTACCCGCCTATCACCCACCCTCTGACATTTCCTATATTTAATCATCCTTTCTCCACTCTACGTAGCCCCCTGCGCAGTAGTGGCAGTGACATGCCTTGCTCGGGGTGAAACGCTTATAAAAAAAAAAAAACTTGAATTAATTTAATATTGTATTGTCAAGCTTATGAAAGTGGGGGGATCAGCGTCGGCTCAGTTTATTTGCTTTATTAAACTTTACTTCCAGTAATGAAAACTCTTTCTTTTTAACAGTACCTTGTTATTTTATTTTTTACAATAATTATGTCGATTAGTAGTAACACTTATTAGGTTCATACAACCATGAATGAAAACGCCATAATTTGTTCTAATTTTTAAAATTGCGCGTTCAAAAATTCCTTGTCACGTGAGCGTTCAAAAAAAAAACAACGTCACATGAGCGTTCTTAAAAAAAAAACATTAAACGGTAAAAACAGTTATTGCAAATCGCCTGAAGACACCACTCATGGTAGAAACCTAGGTCGTGTAATAACTCATTTACAAATAGAAAAAATTCAAAAGTTCTACAATACAATTGTATTGAACACTTTTTAATACAAATGTACATCGGTCTAATCCTATTGTGACCAAACACCAGGTATTAAACAATCAATATATATATATATATATATATATATATGAATAGAATATATATATATATTTATGAATAGAATAAGTAAAGAACAAGTAGGAAAACATTGTCTTTAATCTAACATGTTTGACTTTAACAAGCTTCTCCAGAGATTTATGGCAATGTTTTTCTAAGAAATGCTGTATAATTGAACTATGATTAGAATATATATATATATATATATATTACATCGTCGAAGACTAAAAAAAATGGCGTTTTCTTTTAAAGCATCGGAAAGATTAGCTTGCTTATATAAATCCGTGGAGTTTTGTAAATTTAGCCCAGGAGTAATCAATTTTTTTCAGTGCAAGGGCCACATTTAAAAAATCACAAATTTATACAGTCGTGTTGAATATTAAGCAAAATAAATAATATTAAAAATAGGCAAAATAAAAAACTTTTAAAGAATAAATTTTTATTAATTAATATGTTAAAGAACTGCAGAAGATACATATGAAACGCATTTATATGAAAGACAAATTAACTCAGTTTATATTAATAAGTATCTTTTTAGTAGAAGCTTCACATGAACCACATTTTAACGACAAAATAACCACATTTTAAGCAAAAAGCAATTATTTTTATTAATGAATATTATAAAGTAGGAAAACATACTTATTTGAAAATGTTATGGTGGAACAAACCTATTCTTCAGATAATAGACACTCCCTCCTATATTCATAAGAGTTAACAGGAAGTTTACTCGAGAAGTTTTGGGGAAGTTTTGTACATATGGGGTGGCTAGTTAGGATTTCATGGAGACATTGAGGTATTATGGTGGACGTTGTAAGAAAGGTGAGTATGAAAGTGTTGTTTTGGTGCAAGGAATACTGCAGAATGTTTGGGTCAGTGATTGAGTCTAGCTTGGTATATTGTGAAGAGAGTTAAAGACCAGCCTTCCCCATCTCCAATTTTGACCTTGTGCCCTTTTGTTGTATATTTAATACAAAAATAAATATTGAAGTTCTTAGGAGTTCTTAGAAGTTCTAGAGCGTTCTTTAGAGTTCTATTGGAGTTCTGTATAACTATTAGTTCCAGTTTGAACATAGTTGAACTAAGACAGTTGATATTAATCGGCAGTTAGTCGAATACTAAGGAGTCAGCTTACAGTGGAAGATTACCAAGTTTTAACATTTTCGGTGCTTTAAGTCGATTAGCAACTGACATAGCACGATTATAACTTTCAGTGCGAAAACTACTCCACAACAGAAAAACAAAGTAAAAAAATAAAAACAATTCTTATTAATTATTATTTTCAAGTGAAAACTTCTAATGAAGCACATAAATTAATCCAATTTAAAGAAAAGCATTAATTTATATTTTAAAGTGAAATTCTTCAGATTAAAAACATTTGTTTGAAAACAGAATAACTCAATTTAAAGAAAAAAAATATATTTATTAATATTTTTCAGTAGTAACTACACATGAAATGCATCTATTTGAAAAACAACGTAACTTGTCAACAGAAGGATCTCAATGTTTCGATGAGACTGAATCGTCTGACAGCAGCCATTTACAAGTTTGTTAAAATTAGGTGTCAAGTTGCTTGTGCAAATCCTCAACACAGATTAAAGATTTCTATCTGTGAGAAGTGATCTGGTCTTCGACTTGTTAACTATCAAGTCTGCTCATAAGTGTAAGTTGATGCAAACAACACAGATATCTTCCTTGTAAAGTTTTTCAGATTTTTAAATCTTTCTGGGTGTCAGTTAGGTGCCATACGTGATACACGCTTTGGGCGATCATGTCTCGAAAGAGACATGACTCACTGGGCAGAAGATTATCCCGTAGTAGGTTACCATTGCTTTCTGCGGTAGACTGGTTGCCAGCCTAGGTTATAGAACCCAATCCTTCCTATTATTTGACTCATACCTAGAAGGGGTAGATATAGATTATATTATTCAGTAGTAATTAGTGGGGGATCAGCTTATTACTACATAACAATATAAAACTTATCCCCCATTTTATGTCTAATAGAAGCCTTAATCATGTTTCCAACTATTATATTCAGTCAGTCAAGTGCCATACGTGATACACGCTTTGAGCGATCATGTCTGAAAAGAGACATGACTGACTAGGCATCAGATTATCCCGAGGTAGGTGGCCATTGCTTTCTGCGGTAGACTGGTTGCCAGCCAAGGCTGTAGAACCTAATCTGTTCTAGTTTTTAACTTATAACTGTAGGGAAGAGACGGATTAATATCTTTCCCAAGGGTATTTGTGCGTAATTGAATGCAAGGAATTCAACTGAAATTCGAACTCGGCTCCCTGATTTGTCGTTCCGAGTCGATATCCACTGGACCACAATGCACATCCTGAGTGTACAGATGCATAAAATTCGACCAGTTGTATATTTTTTTATAGCCTTTTAAAGATTTTTCGACTTTCAAATGAATCATTTCTACCGTCAGTTCTCCTGTAACTGTTTCAATATCACAGGCTAAACTTTAGCCATATAAATTGAATTTTTAAAAAATGATATACAATTGATATTCCACAACGGTTTCAATGATTAACACGCAATATATACAATTGCCAATGTATATGTAGGGTGCATAATAGTATCCGAAGCAAAAGGGAAGACAAAGTAAAAGAATTTATCAACGTCGTGTTTCGCTCTATTCTGTTTCTTCTGTTTAAATGAAGAAAAAAAAGACAAAACTGTGTGAGCAAAATCTTTCGATGTCTCGGAGAATAAGTATCATAAATCAAATTAATTACGCTAGCTTATCACCTCCTAATTTCAAGATTTGGAGAGGGTCTATCTGCCTCCAGAAATCCCTAATCTAAAAACCTAAACCACCAAACTGTTCCAATAGATATATAAATAAAACAATCACGTAAACAGGCGCACAGATATAAACACATAGCAAATTATATCCACAATTATCGATCTATATAGATGAACGTACATTTTCTCAACCCCACCATTCATAATAAGAAGCAGTATGGATATAGGTATCATTACTGCACTGCGACTGTCATTTTCACGTCACAAATAATAAGATCATGTGTTGATATCTATGTCTACAATGTATATATGTGTAAAAGCTTTATTTCTGAAATTAGCACTCTTTCTCGATAAAGATACTTCTATAAAGACAGTAGATTTTAAGCAACCCATTTGCATGCCTACTTATATAGAGTATTGGCATGTTCCTATCATCTTAAATAAGTGAACACTATTGGAGAAGAGTAGAGTGATTATATTAAATAGCAGTTCACTAGTAGTGCATCTACTTCAAGCAGCGTGCGAGTCTTGTATTTGTTGATATACTATTATTCCCAACCTTCGTTTTGGCGATTACACACGCAATAACCACACACACACACACACACACACACACACACACACACACACACACACATATATATATATATATAGATATATAGTGTTTAATTGTGATAATGTTTAGCGCCAAGGTCGTTGTTTTTCAGTAGATTTGCTGATGAAATATATTTTAGAAAGCAGGTTTTTAATCATAAAGTGTTTGATATCAGGGTGTAGATAGAGCGCTGATAAGAACCAAGAGTTTGTCATTTTAACTCATCAGGTTCATGCCGATATATATATATCTTAGAAGAAAACCAATAAATAATTATCCAAATGTTGGAGAATTTTTGTCTTTATTTTCAACTGAAATTAAAGCAAAAATACGACGTTTAGAACGGCTCATGATTAAACATAATAGACATTCATTGTCTCTTATATTTAATAGAATATGTCTAGAAAAAAAAAATATATATATATATCACTCTTGAGTAATGAATTGAGTTCTTCCAGTGACTGGCGTGCGTATACACCGCTTATATACAACACGCTAAAATTTCCCTTCTCTGATTCCATACGCCTATGACTTAGAGGATAGCGACTCCGACTGACACCAAATCGGTCGAGATTCGATCCCGGCAAGTGGATGTCTCGGCACACTGATGAGCTGTGATACTGCGAAACAGGCGCATATGTGGATGACGAATATGTATATATAGAGAGTGCGATAAGTTATCGTATCTTTATACTTTTAATTTTGCGCATGCACCTTATTTTTTTTATTTTGCCAACAGCACAATGTAGTCGGGTCAGTTTGGTACCTTCAGTAAGAAAAAGAACGCCTTTCTGCAATTTATTCTGACACAAATTTGGAAATGGCATGCTGTACTGCTTGGTATTTGCACCGGAAGTTCTAATGCGAACATTTCAGAATGTATGTGTCTGAGGATGGTGCAGTGAGATCAAAAAATGTTAGATGAGTCTAATGTTGATTACGAAGATATTTAAAGCGATAACTAATGATGGCAAAGTTATGGCTCCATTCCTGCTCCCACTTGGCCTCACTCAACACGGAGGCCTACATTAAGTGCCTTGAGAAAGTAGTGCTGTCCTAGGTCTATACGATAGTTGCTGGAAGACCCTATGTCTGGCAGCAAGACTCTGCATCATGTTGCACAATTAGGAGAACCCAGTCATGGCTGTCAGACAATTTCTGCGATTACAACACCGTATTCATCTGGCCACGTCACTCCCCAAACTGCAAACCCTTTGTGCAAAAAATGTCTTGTAACCAGTATTCCCATCCTTCTGTTGCTCATTCTCTGACACCCCCTGTAACTGATTCCTCTTTTGCTCCTCTTTCTCTTCGCTCACCTGCTATGTAACCTTTCAGTCCCTTCTCACTGTAACCCTCTGTACACCAGTGGCAGTACTGCCTTGCTTGGGGTGAAACGATTAAAAAAGTCAGCTTCCGGTAACATAAAAATAATAATAAACAGAACAAAACAGAGGAACAAAACTTAAACAAAGAGGTCATTTCAAGACATTTTCTGTAATTTTGGTAAATATATTTGTTATTTTCATTTTTACGTCATTTAGACGATAATTTATCTGTACATATACAGAGTGCGATGAATAAAGTTTCCTTTAAATGACGCAAAAAATGAAATAAATGAACTCATATTAGCTGGTTACAGTAGAGGTAAAAAAAACTTGGAAAGTTGAGTTAAAAACTGAGATATCCGGAAGAGGCATGGTACGAGAAACTAGAACAATCTATCCTGGTAGACAAAATGAAAGGTTCGGTTCGAAAAATCTAATCACCTGATAAATGTCAGTGTATACAACGGTCGAAACGTCGTGAATATTGCAAGAAAGCTGAGGACAGCAGTCCGAATAATGAAAATAGTGTAAATAATATTTAATATGTGTTGGAAGTGTATGAATTTCTAATTTTGTTTTTATTCTCTTTCAGAACCCTATTAATTATGAATACACAAGAACGCATTTTAGATGTCTCCCACTCCTGGATTTCTTCTTTTATGTGCCATGTACTTTCAAGACGTAGGCGATCATGGCTTTCCACGTCTCCCTATCCCCGGTGGCTCTTAGCACGCCCTCTCCTGTTACACCATGCAACTCTCGTTCTGTCATCCACTAACTCAAGCCCATAAATCTAGAATATAAATGTATCGAAACTAGCATGGCTACAAAATGAGGGATCAGTTTATAAATTGATATAATATTGATTTGATCCCCCACTTTATAACCACATTATCATTTTTTATAAACAGTTGGCATATATCTTCTTCTTTTATGTGCCCTATCACTTCAGGACGTAGGCGATCATGGCTTTCCACGTCTCCCTATCCCTGGTGGCTCTTAGCACGCCTTCTCCTGTTACACCATGCAACCCTCGTTCCGTCATCCACCTGCTCAGGCCCTGCAAATATGTTATCCGCTGTTTTCCTCTGTCTTTTTTTCTTCTATCTGGCCTATTAGTATCAGGTTCTCCAAGCTCTCCTTCCTCATTGTATGTCCCAGGAACTTCAGTTGTCTCTTCCTGAGGCTCACTATTAATTGTCTTTTCGTTGTCACTCTTTCCAACACCTCATCGTTGCTCACATGCTCGATCCATGATACCAGCAGCATCCTTCTGTAAAACCAGATTTCCGCTGCTTCAAGTTTTTTCCTCATCTTCGATGATATTGTCCAGCATTCACTGCCGTATTGAAGAACTGACATCACATGGCAATCTAGTATTGTCTTCTTTGCTTCTAGTGAAATTTTCCTGTGTCTTAGTACTTTACTCAGCTTCTGGAACGAGTCCTTCGCCATGCCAATTCGCCTTCGGATCTCTGTGTCGCACTTCCTAGGTATTTAGATTTTTGTACTTGCTTGATTCTAGTATCCCCCAACTGTATTTGGCATTTTAGATTGCTCTTTTTGCTGATGACCATGCATTCAGTTTTGTTAAAGTTTATTTTTCGTTCTTTTTTGTCACTTTCCACAGCTACCTTTTGTAGGGGGTCTTGTAGTTTTCTTTCCGTGTCTGCAATCAATGGTTTTCATAAAAACAGTTTATCGCCAAAAGAATAATAATTTAACTGATTTTAAAGAAAATATTCAGTTAGCATTTTAGACACCGTTTGAAAGTGTCAGAAAACCATAAAACCTGTTGGCTAAAACTTTATTAGTGAATTTGGGGAGACGAAACTAGAGGTTGTCTTTGTGTTGAAGAAACAGAAGTGTGTCTAGCAAGCAGGTGTCTACAACAACCAATCGCGTATAGTCGAAGTATACCAGCCAGTCATTAAGCAATTAATGAATTTTAAGCACCCATCCGTGTTTATTTTCAAACTGCTGGCCTAGAGATCCAAACACGTATATCTCTCGGTCGGAATCGAACCTGTTTCCCGTTTTTAATTTGAGAAACCACCTTCAAGCCAGCTGTGCTTTAACGTTATCTACGAGAAGTCATTACAGAAAAGCAAGGTACAATTATTATTTTATTTTTTTGTGGCTAATTTAAAAAAAAGTTTCATTGTTATTTGAACGAGTGTTTTGTCTATTTTCAAAGAAAAATTTTTGACGGTACTTTCACTAAGTTAAAACTTAGTTAACTCACCACCCTTACTTTTTTTTCAATTGGAGTGGATGGACTAAGCTATCACCCGGTTCACGCTCCACCCACATCTATTGAACAAGTGAAGAGGGTCATCCCTTGTTACCTGTTTAGGATGTGGTTTGAGGCTTTCTCTTTTCCAACCTTTTTACTCTTTCCTTTTTTTCTTTTTTCTTTTTCAATTGGAGTAGATAGACTAAACTATCGCCTGGTTCACACTCCACCAACGTTTATTGAACAGGTGAAGAGGCTGATCCCTTGTTCCCTGTTTAGGATATGGTTTCCGGCTTTCTCTTTTCCAACCTTTTTACTCTTTTCTTTTTTCTTTTTCAATTGGAGTAGATAGACTAAACTATCGCCCGGTTCACTCTCCACCCACGTCTATTGAATTGGTGTAGAGGCTCATCCTTTGTTCTCTGTTTAGGATGTGGTTTCCGGCTTTCTCTTTTCCAATCTTTTCACTTTTTTTTTCAATTGGAGTAGATAGAATAAACTATCGCCCGGTTCACACTCCACCCATGTCTATTGAACAGGTGTAGAGGCTCATCCTTTGTTCCCTGTTTAGGATGTGGTTTCTGGCTTTCTTTTCTAATCTTTTCACTCTTACATAGCCCTCAGCTCATCAGTGGCGTTACCGCCTTGCTCGGGGTGATATGATTAAAAAAAATATCTTTATAGTTAAAATATTTAATGTCGGATCAAATTTCTATCCACTGCTTAATTTACATTTCGGGTACAAAATAAAAGGTTGCAATTGATATTGATTTACCATTTTAAACAAGCCTATTGAATTATTTTTGACATGAGAAAAATGATCATTCACTTTGCTGTAAAAATGAGTGAGTTTAAAACATTGTTCTTCGAGTAACTTCTAACTGAACCAGCCTGCTAGTAACATATTTTATAAAATTATATAAAACTTAGATACGTACCAAAGATCGAACGTACTAATGATTACTGCTTCTACTAGGCATAAAGTGGGAGATCAATTTTATATTGTTATGAAGTCATAAATTGATTCCCCACTATTTACTAGTTAATAATATAATACATCTCTTCCCCTCTAGCTATGAGTCAAATAACAGGACAGATTGGGTTCTATAGCCCTGGCTGGCAACCAGTCTACCGCAGAAAGCAATGGCAATTTAATGTGGTATAATCTTCTGCCCAATGAATCATGTCTCTTTCGAGACATGATCGCCCAGAACGTGTATCACGTATGGCACTTAACTGACTGACTGAATATAATAGTTGAACACATGATTAAAGCTTCTACTGAGCGTAAAGTGGGGGATCAATTTTATAATGTTATGAAATCATAAATTGATCCCCCACTATTTACTACTTAATAATATAATACATCTCTCCACCCCCACTCTAGCTATGAGTCAAATAACAGGACAGATTGGGTTCTATAGCCTTGGCTGGCAACCTGTCTACCGCAGAGAGCAATGGCAATCTACTGTGGTATAATCTTCTGCCCAATGAATCATGTCTCTTTCGAGACATGATCGCCCAGAACGTGTATCACGTATGGCACTTAACTGACTGACTGAATCGAAAGAACAAATTTTCCAGATTAATCTTATGAAGTGATTTTTCTATTTTTTGTTTCCATGTGTGTTTCTCTCTCACTATAAGACAAGAAATAAAAGAAGGGTCCATGTTTTGTTTATTTTTCCTTTGTCTTGTTCTGTTTATTGTTATTTTTATATTACCGGAAGCTGACTTTTCATATCCTCCTAAAACGAACGTTTTTCACAGCAGCTAATGTTTTACAATATTGGCCCCATTGCTAAATCCGCTCTCAATGCATCTTGAGCTTCTCTGCTTGGGCAGGGAGACAGAGACAGAGGGAGAGAGAAAGAGAGAGAGAGAGTGGAGAGGGAGGAGATTGAAGGATCAAAGTGAAATGGACAACTAGAGACACACACGCATGCATTCGTTCCTGAAAACCATAATCTAAGAATCTGTCAATATTATGAAGTGCTCAGAACATATTTTCTACAGAGTTTTTAATTTCTTTGTTTTTCTATTCTTATACAAGAACGTGTCCTGTTGTGTTGGTGTTTTTCGATTGACTGAAAAACAAAAACGCAAACCCTTGAAGCTTTCATGAAAGCGCTTCCACTTATCTTGAGTAAAAACGAAATATAATTTTATCTTCACCAGTAAAACAGTAAATTGTGTTAACGAAAATGAACAAAAAGAAAGAATGAAAGATTTTTATCCGACTTTTCGTCTTAAATTATTTCTAAGTGAAGCAGACTTAACAAAAATGAGACAAAGAACAAATTATTTCTTGTGATTTGCTTTTGTTGAAGAATCTGTATTTCGTTTTGCGTTCTTTCCCAGATAGATATTTACTTCGTTTATGGAGATTTTCGGTAGCTTGGCTAGACTACAAACTCCACTAAATAATGTCGCAATAACAAAAATCATGTCGGAAGGTGCGGGTAGTATAATCATCAAAAGAGAAATCCGTGATCTGTGTTCGAATTTCGGTCGAGTTTCTTATATTCATTGGTGCACAAATACCTTTAGAAAATGTATAAAAGAAGTGGGTAACTGATGAAATTCTGAAGATGATAAAAAGAGACCGCAAATAAGGCCGGAAAAAGCCCCAATGCATAGGATATTAATCAAAACTTTAGAAAAAGAAAGATGAAACACTCAACAAAATGTGTGTATAGAGAGAAATACTGGTGTGGTGATACCGACCGAGCAAAAGCGAGACTGGAAGTTTGCTCTATAACAACCAGAAAGCGAATGAATAAAAATCATCTCCGCGCTGGTAGGTTCGCGCAGATGTTCCGGTTGAAAAATAAAAATTAATCAAATGTCAAATTTCCATTTCGCGAGCCTACGCGAATTTTATTTACCAGCCAATGGGAAGCCCGGAATCAAATACAAGCGTGAAATTCAAAACGAGCTTTTGATCCAAAAGGCAGATGTAAAAAGCGGAGACAAAAAGCATCATCAGACAGAAGGACCGATAGGATAGAGTTACCAGTGCCTCACCTTGACTTAAGTCGAGCGGCTACTATGCTGACCTCTTTCCTTATCCCTGTCTCAAAAGCACTTATTGACCTCAGAAGTGACCTCTTCAAAGACATTCCACACAAACCAACTTACTGACCTACTGACCTTAGAAGTGGCAACTTCAAAATGAACATTTCTCCACATTACTAAGCCTTTTATCTCTTTCAGCATTATATTTTCCATGAACATTCTAACCTCCGTTGGACCTTTATTTCAAGTATTGCTTTAATTGTAAAACAGTAATTGACATGTGTATATATATAAATGTTAATTTATACCCAAATTGCCTTTCTTAATTTTATAATCATTTTATGACTTATAGTGGGCTATCTTCCACAAGGCCAAATTCCGTTAACCTGCAATGGTACACAATTACCCTTCACTAAAACGGAATCCTACTACTACTAGAAAAAGAATAAAATAAGAGATACCCCCCTATACTGGTAAACACGGATATAGTAGGCATACATAAAATGACTTCGGCTCTGATAAAGGATAAGTAGACTGAGAATAAGGAGAATTATTAATTCAAAACCGGCTTCTAGTTTGCATATCAAAAATCAAATAGCACATTTTCTATCGAAAACATTTTGCCATACGTAACACACGCTTCAGCGATCATGTCTCTTTCGAGACATGACTGACTAAGCAGAAGATCTTCCTGCAAAAGTTGCCATTATTTTCTGGTTGCCAACCAAGGCTATAGAATCTAATCTATCCTGCTATTCAACCCATAGCTAGAGGGAGAAGAGATGAATTAATACCTTTCCCAAGGGCATTTGTGCGTAAGTGAATGAAATGATTTCGACTGGAACTCGAACACGAGTCACCGACTTCTCATTCGGAGCTGATATCCATTACACCACATCGCACATGTACATTATGAAAACATAATTGAATTCGAAATTATGAGGCAGTGTGGAGAACTGTATGGCCTCTCGGATTAAGAAAAGGGGAAACTGTTAGGGCGCCGCTCCTATTTGACTACAAATGGAATGTTCCCATTGCTATATATAGCAATGGTGGATTCTCTACAAGGGGGTCGTAGAGAGTCACTTGAGAGTCTCTAATGAGTTACTGAAGAGTCAGTGCGAGTCAGTGAAGAGTTAGTCACACTTCCGGTGGCGTACCGGAAGTAATCACGTATACACACGTCTTACGACGGATTGGACTCTTGTATCTTTTCTATTGTAAATATTAATAATCACTTCTGTACTTACTAACCGTCTTTCCGCGGAATACAACTTATATTCTGATTCTGTTGTTGAGTTATTCATTTATACTTGGCGACATAACAAAAACAGGGTTCAAATTCCAATCGAACTTATTACATTCACTTAAGCCCTCACAGCTATGGGCAAATAGTAGCACAGACTGGATCTTATAACCTCGGCAGGTGACTACCATAGGAGAAGGAAAACTGACTTCAAACCAGCCTGGAGAGGGTTGAGCTTCGTCAGGCTATCTTACCAGAACACAATCCTGCTACTACGGGCTACAGTGGGTGGTGTCTCTACGAACCCATTACTTTACGGCTCTCGCGATTGTGGATCGTATTATCCTGATTGATGTGGTTAGAAAGGATACAAGTCTATCCAGCTCATGTCAAAGTCGAGTTTTGAGCCTTATAAATAATATTTGAACTCAAATTGTTCAATTGATTGAACTATCAAAACTGATCGAAACAAGTTCGTATTTTTACACATGATCGCATTTCTTCGTGCGTAGTTCTTCGTGTCCTTTGTAATGACAGAGGTGTTTCCCTCTTACCTCTCCCGTTATTCTACATACTTGCCTATTAATTTGCATGAAATACTACACCTCCCTGAACCGGAGAGGTCGTACACACTTTTACTACTCCTGATTATTTTTGTATTGTATTGTCCTTTCTCATGTCTTTCTTGTTTTCTCTTTAATGGTGATCTTGGTCTCTCTTCATTTCCTTCTTCATATTCGTCTGTCTTTTCATTATCACTTTCTTCCATTTCCTGCTCTGTTCTACTTTTGTAAATTTCTACCAATTCTTGTTCCTGACCTTCCATTTCCACATCATCCAGCTTGTTTCTGCTTCTGAACTGATCTGCATGTGCCAATATATGTTGTCTCTTTTTTTTTTTTTCAAGTATAGCCGTGTTGTACCCTTTTTATCCTTTTTGTATCGAGAGATTTTGTTTCTTCTGGATTCGCCTCTTTATTCATTCTATACCATACCTTTTCTTTCATTGCAAAGCGCATAGTAATGGGGCCTCTGATTTCTTTTCCCATTAATGCTGAATGGCTTAGTTTCCTTCCCGCATGTGGAATAGATCTGTAACTGAGAAGCATATTTGGTAAATATGCTTCTGTGTTTTCATTAAGTGGTGAGAATGCTTTCAATCTTATTGACAACGTTTGTAGGATTCTTTCCGCAATGCCATTAGATTGTGGGTGATATGGAGGTGTCTTGTATGGGATGCATCCAACTTGTTTTAACCACGCACATAAGTTCTCATCGCTAAATTTGGGTGCATTGTCGGTGAGTAATGTCTAAGGTACTCCGTTCCTTGAAAATTTAGTTTTTAGTATTTGATTTATTGAGGCGGCTTTTCTGTCTTTTACTCAGACTTCTGGCCATTCTGATTATGGGTCCACTAATACTGAGAATAATCCCCTATATCTGACATGTGCGTGATCCATATTGACCTAACCCATGGCTCTGCTTCCCTGGGCCATGAGTTTAATTTTACTTGCTTGCAGTTCTTTATTTCTGCACATTTTAAGCACCTCTTAACGTGTTCCTGTACGTCTTTTTAATATCCAGGCAACCACGCTTGCAACTTTGGTTTACTTTGCGTTGCTGTTATGCCAGAATGTACGTCATCATGTACTGCATTAAAATGCCCCTTCTGGATATTTGTGCAGATATTATTACATCTTCATTGCATACTATGCTATTTTATAGGCTTGGTTTGTGCTTTGTTTTCTTAAATGGTCACTCTGACATCGGACAATTGCTCCATATATTAATGTTTTATTCTCTTTAATATTCTACTTAATATTTTGGTCTTGCTTTTCTATAATTTTGAGTCTTTTTAAATAAAGAATGTCCGTTTCCACCTCGTTTATTATTTTATCTTCAGCATTTTCTTGTTTTACTTCTGTGTCATTCTTGAACTGTAATCTTGATAAAACGTTTACGTGAGGGATAGTGTTTCTTTTTACATATGCTATGTCAAAATCGAATGCCATGATTTCTATTGTCCATTTTAAAACCTTTGATGATATGACGTTTGGCAATTCTTTTCTGGGGTTAAATATAAATCCTAATGGTTTGTGGTCCGATTTTAATAAGTTTCTTTCCTATCAAAAAGTTTTGTGCTTTTCCGTGCTCCATACAATTGCTGGCCCTTCATTATTCGAAAATTAGTTTCTGCTGACGTTAACCTTCATGAAATGTAAATGATTGGGTGTTCTTCTTGTGGTAAAACAGCAGCAGTCGTCTTTTCACTGGCGTTAGTGTTAACGTTAATTCTTTTTTAAAATCGGTTTGCTCCTCAAAATATTCTTTAGTGTTTTAAAAGCGATAGTTTGCTTTTGTGTTCATTCAAATTTATTGGCGTTTTTTTTTTGTTGTTGTTGTTGTTTTTCTGCGTAATTTTACAAATGGCTGTATTATGTCGTTGTATCTTGGTATATCAGTCAGTTAAGTGTCATACGTGATACACGCTCGGGCGATCATGTCTCGAAAGAGACATGACTGACTGGGCAGAAGATTATCCCGCAGTAGGTTGCCATTGCTTTCTGCGGTAGACTGGTTGCCGATCAAGGCTATAGAACCCAGTCTGTCCTGTTATTTAACCCATAACTGGAAGGAATAGACGGATTAATACCTTTTCCCAAGGGTATTTGCGCGTAAGTGAATACAATGGATTCAACTGGAATTCGAACTCGGCACCCCGGTTTCTCGTTCCGAGCCGATATCCACTATACCACAACGCACATCCATCTTGGTATATACTTAGCATAAATATTTATCAGCCCTTTAAAGAATTTTACTTCTTTTTTTTTTTATTTGCTGAAGCAGCTATTTCTTTAATTTTCTTTGTTTGTCTATCATCAGGTGATATGCCTTCTTTTGGTATTTGATAATCCTAAATATGATATCTTCGTACAGTCAAAATTCCATTTATCTTTGTTGATTTTTTTGCTTTTTTTAATCTCACTAAAATTTGTTCTGTTTTATATTTTAATTCTTCTTTAGTTCTTGCCCTTACGCTTACGTCGTTCTGGTATATTATCATATTTTTTATTTTTCCTTATAAGACTATTTCAATTGCTTTTCGAAAAATATATCTGGAAGTCTTTATCCCAAACGGTAGACGAATCCATCTTAATAAGCCTATAGAAATTTCTCATCAATTTCTATTTCATTGTATGCTGACTTGAGATCAATTTTTGCAAAGTGCTTTATTTTTGCTAACTTGTAGCTCACAGTTTTGATATGCAGCAAAGAAAATGAGTCTGAATATATCTGGTGATTTACCCTCTGTAATCACCGCATATACTTAAATCTCCATCAGCTTTCTTTAACCTTACTATTGGTGACGCCCAATTGCTACCACCTTGAGTTACACTTTCTAGTATGCCTTGTTGTATGATTTTGTTTCGTTTGTGGGATATGAATTGGAATTTTTCTTGATGCTATACACTTTGACTAATAGTTTTCCTTTAGTTGAATGCTTGTTTTATAGCCTTTCAATAATCCTATTTCATTTTCCTCTGTTTCCATCGAATTGATTAGTCTCTCGCTGTCTCTACTTTGAATACATCAATCCCTAATAATGTTTTCTGCATACTACAACTGTCGGTTTCAAAATTGTCTCAAAATGTACTCATCAAATTGTTTTAACTGTACGCTGTTTTTATACTGTCCTAATTTTATCCAGAATATTTTGGTATCAACGTAACTGCACTGCCTGTATCAACTTGCACGTTAAATACTTGGCTATTTATCCTTTTTTTTCTCTACCTCTTTTTGAGTATGCATTGTAAATATTTCAGATTCTTTTTCTTCTGAGGGGGTTGGAACAGGTTTTTCTTTTTGTAGTTGCTTTTTGTATTTGCATATATTCTGACAAGGATGTCTTATTTTTTTTGCAATTTGAGCATATTTATCATATAGCTGGACATTTGTACTTGTCTTACTCGTCATTTGTTCAACAATATCTACATTTAATTATGAATTTGATCGTGTTCGACCTGTATGTCTCAAATTCTTCTTTTTCTTGACTAAATTCTCTAATCCACTCTAATTGTTGCAAATACTCGACACTAGTTTCCAAACTCATGTTGATACTCTGTTAACAATCTAGTATTTTTTTGCTTGTGGTTTTGGTTCAACGAGAATCAGTTCATCTTCTATAATCATTTCCTGTGCCCCCAAATTATCATATTCATAATAATTGGCTCATACTTTCACTACATGTAAGTATATATTTACCCTACTCCCTCACTGGAGCGAGATGAGAGACAAGGCCTTTTTTAACGCGTAAGAGCGGGTGAAGGAACAAAAATTCCCCAGTCCCCGCAATGCAACCGTCGGTCGCGCTGGCCCCGGTGACAAGAACCTGGTCCACCTCTCTGCTGCAATGGGGTGGCGTGGCCTCGGGACACTGTTCCTGGAACCGGGCATCTACTCAGTATATTTTTTCTCAGATGCATATCCGTCCTCGGACAGAGCTATAACTGAGCCTCACTCTATCTTCGAGGACAGAGACGCAACTGAGAAATGATTTTTGGTCCCTTCTCTACAAAAATGCGCCAATTAAGTATTGTATAATGGACTCATTTGATGCTTGTCTTGTTTTTATAAACTTGGTTCTTTCAGCGATCACCAATCTTTGTTTGTTTGTTTTTTTTCTTATGTTCTTTACATGTCATTTCTTTTAATTCACTCGGGTAATACGTTGTCGAAATTTTCTTCACAGCTTCGCACCCACCTGTAGCAAGAAATAAATCAGTTATCTCCTTTTCTCATGTGTTGATTTTTAGGTCTCTTAATTTTAAGTTCCTATCCATTTTTCTATGTGTTTTGGGTCATTCAGCGAATTGTAAGAATTCCATCGAGGAAGCCATTGTGATGATTTGCATTTGTTTTTGTGTAGTGGTAGTCGTGTCCTTTGTTTTGTGACGATAGGGTTTTTCGTCTCTTACCTTTCCCGTCATTCTCTATTTATACTCGCCTATTAATTTGCAAACGACACTAAAACTCATTCAATAAAGAAATCACGAGAAAATGTTATCCTCTACAAATTCACTTTATCTATTTGTTTAATTATTGTTTATTAAAATCCATTAGAAGCCTAATATTTTGTATTTTAGCCTTGCGATATCGTAAGAGTTATATTTGCTCAGGTATAAATTGTACATATTTGGCTCTATCTCCTCGAAGTTCTAGAGAAGAGAATTCATCCGAATTCAAAACCATTGACAAAGAAGCAAGAAGCCACTCCATTGTATTTCCCAGGAAGGCATAGCAATTTACAGATAATAATAATAATAATAAAAACGACATGGTATTTATGGTCGAACAAAGAAAACTGTGTTTCGTGGTTATGCGAAGTTCTTGTTTTTTTTTGTTTGTTTTTTTACTGTTAAGTGAGTCTTATCTATATTAATACTAGCAGTATAGCCCCGCGTTGCTCGGGCATAATGAAAGCTTCAAAACTAATCCATGGTCCTATAGCTCAGACTCGGCCTAAAGAATATTTGTGTGAAGTTTGGTGAGAATTGGATAAAAATTGTGGATTTGTATAAAGGACATACAGACAGATAAACAGACACACACACAAAGACCTTACCTATATATATATATATATATATATATATATATATATATATATATATATATTGTGTGTGTATTTTGGCAGCATTTTTTCATTAATGCAGGTTTCATTGAATAATATAGACAAGTTTTGTCTATTAATTTTGTGTAGGATCCGTTCATACCGTCTGATATACTTGATGGTGATGTCGTTAAAAGACAACAAAAAATCACAGTATTTGTTGAATTTTTTATCGGGTCTAAGCTTTCGGCCCACATAAGCCATTATCAAAGAGTAAATATTAACACACAGTAAACATAGAGCATTTTTTCATTAATGCAGGTTTCATTGAATAATATAGACAAGTTTTGTCTATTAATTTTGTGTAGGATCTACGCCACCACCTTCACATAATTGTAAAAAAAGCTGACAAGGCTAACATCTTTGTTGTACTTAACAAATCAGATTACAACACAAAACTCAACCACATACTCCATGACCACACAAAATTTAAAAAAATTAACAAAAACCCGACACACCAACTAAAATCTAAACTTAATAAACTCATTAGTGATCTACATCGGCCACACCACAAATTCGCTCTCACGGCGTCTGGCGTTGCACTTAAATAAAAATTCAAATATATTCCGTCATTTAGAACAACACGGTTATCAACGCACACTTCTGAGAAAAACGCTTGTTGATAACACGTACATACTCAAACAAGAAAATAATAAGCAGAAACTAAAAATCCTCGAAGCACTCTACATTAAACAATTTAAACCTGGTTTGAATACAATCAATTTCGATATTTCCAACAACGTACTCAAATATCTGTAATCAGACCAGGGACCACAACACCACTATTTTGTCACTGTCTTCGGCCATCCGCCACGGTAGGGATGGACTTATATTTTCAATTCAATTATCTTTATTGTTAATAGCTTAAATGTTCTATGTTTACTGTGTGTTAATATTTACTCTTTGATAATGGCTTATGTGAGCCGAAAGCTTAGACCCGATAAAAAATTCAACAAATACTGTGATTTTTTGTTGTCTTTTAACGACATCACCATCAAGTATATCAGACGGTATGAACGGATCCTACACAAAATTAATAGACAAAACTTGTCTATATTATTCAATGAAACCTGCATTAATATATATATATATATATATATATATATATATATATATTATCGATTTTCTGCACTATCGTAATTCCTACAGCCTTGAAACTTCTGAATATCGTTTCTTATGTCTTTGTCGATGAGTGTATCAAATTTGATTAAAATCGGACCACTCCTTCTATAACCCGATTTTTTCGATTATCGATTTTCGATATTTATCGGTGGTACCTTGACACAAAACCCAGCTAAGAACACTCGCAGACGCTTACATTACAACTGTGTACATTTTCAAGAAAATCGGTTCAGCCGTTTCTGTGTCTATAGGTAACGGACACGCACACACACACACATACACACACACACACACACACACACACACACACACAGCCAAAGTTCCATTTATAAATACGTTTAGATAGATTTCTGAATGTTTTTATACACGTTATTACGACATCTGGTACCAAAATGGGTTTACGTGTGCGCATGCTCAAACAAATTAGATCATCAAATCTTTTCATCGCGTCTTCGGTAGACAAAGCTTACTTAATATAACCTATGCCTTCTTACCGTATCATAATTATAATCTTTATTCAGCCATTCAGACTTTACTTTCAGCATTTCTTAAAGCCTTTTAATAATTAAATTCATATTTTAAAGATAGACATAACTGGAAGCAGTATTCAACAAAATTCCAACAACAAGTCTAAAATAAATTTCCTTTTTTTGCTTTTTTTTTAAGAAACAGTTTAAATTTAAAATTTAACCTTAAAAATCTCGTCTCGTAATCTTCCCCCTAATCTTTAAACTGTTTCGTCGAAGAAATGAGTAGTGCTTTTAATAAAAATTTGAGTATTAATCTTATCGCTTCTTTAATCTTAAAATACAGTCTTTTTCCTGATTGAAACATTATCGATACAGGTTAAGGCTTGACACAAGTTACTTCTGATTGCATACAAAACGGACCATTTTTTACAATTTTTATTTACGTCTTTCTAAGTAAGCCAATCAAACCGATTGCAAATATCAAAACATGATTTCGTGTTTCCTCCATTTTCATATATCTTTAGTGGTTTTAACGGCTTAAGATGTCTTGAGAGCGATTATGTTTTCTCGAACTATTCATTTGGACTCTGTTTCTTCACTGTTTATTTCGTGGACTTCGAAATTCAACTGCGCTGATGACAATTAAGATTTGATGGAGATGACATGAGTTGATGTCGAAACGAAATCAAGAATTCGGTTAGTTGATCTGATGGCATCTTTATAAATCTAAACTTACACTCAGTCAAACATAGTAGGAAAAAAATGATTCCGCATATTTTTTATCTTCATCTTTCTTGTTTTTACAGAATGTTTCGGCCGATACTTTTTTTGGCTTATCCGATCGTGTTTTTTAAATTCAATCTTATTTTTTAAAAAAAGGATATCTTTTTAAACTTCTCATCAAGAACAGCATTCACGAAGTCCCGAGCGGGTGTTATCGCAAGAACAGAAGTAATTTAAAAACAGATAAGGATAAATTCTATTTTTCTACCTATCTCGTTTGATTTTCTGTTAACATGAGATTTTGGCATCAGCTTCTGTGGACTTTTGAAATTACTACGGTCTTGTTATGGGTCAGTCAGTCAGTTAAGTGCCATACGTGAAACACGCTTTGGCGATCATGTCTCGAAAGAGACATGACTGACTGGGCAGAAGATTATCCCGTAGTAGGTTGCCATTGCTTTCTGCGGTAAACTGGTCGCCAACCAAGGCTATAGAACCAAATCTGTCCTGTTATTTAACCCATAACTGGAAGGAATAGACGGATTAATACCTTTCCCAAGGGTATTTGCGCGTAAGTGAATGTAATGAATTCAGCTGGAATTCGAACTCGGCTCCTCGATGTCTCGTTCCGAGTCAATATCCAGTGCACCACAACGCATATCCTTATGTTATGGGTACAAAAAAGAAGATCGCAACTTCTGTACACTACTGGATGCAAAGACTGCGAAAGTCTGACAAAAATAGCCATCAAAAAGGCATGTTTAAAACAACAAAGATTGAGACATGAAAAATGTGTGAAATAAAAAATAAACATATTTTACAAAATTAGAAACGACTATTCTAAAATATAATTAATTTGATAAAACTTGAAATTATGTCGTAGAAGAGTTATTTTCAGGGACCTTGTAGTGCAGTAGATATTGGCTCGGAACGAGAAATTGGTGAGCCGAGTTCGAATTCCAGTTGAATTCATCGCATTCACTTATGCATAAATACCCTCGGGAAAAAGTATGACTCTGTCGCTTCTCCCTTCAGCTATAGGTTAAATAGCAGACTGATTGAGTTCTGTAGCCTTAGTTGGCAACCAGTCTACCACAAAATGTAATGGCAACCTACTTCTTCTGCCCAGTCAGTTATGTCTTTTTCATGTATCAGACATGACACTGACTGACTTATACGGGTAAGGGGTAGATCTGGAGGGTGGGAATCCACTTTAAACATCTCAAATACTAATCGTGCGTATTTTATCTTTCATGGCAACTAATTTGAGGGCACCTTATTTTGTAAGCATGAACTGACCCTCTCCAGTGTGGTTACTCAGTCGGCAGTGGTTTTTCTTTTTTACGGTGTTTACAATAATCAAGCAAGAAATTTGATGTTTGGTTATATTTTGGAAAGTCTGTGAGTTTTAGAACTTTTCAGCACCTACTCTTATCTAAAATGTCAAGATAGAAAATACCGAATACTAATGATATATATAATAAACAACGTGTGATACTTTACTTATATAAACCTATTTACCCAGCCCCTGACCCACTGGAGCGAGTTGTGACATGAGGTTGGTTTTTAAGGTGGGCACTCCAGTGCGTACACACGGACAAGGGATGAAAATGCTCGGTTCCCGCGAAGATGCGCTGGCTTCAGTGGCGACCACAGAGCCACCCCTCTAGTGCAGTGAAGTGGTACAGCCTTGAGTATCTATTTCCCGGGACCGGTTGGCCTGTCTAGCATTCAGTACCTAGGTTTTCACTTATAGGCATTGAATCCGATTCGCTTGTTTTGACATGGATATTTTAATTGATTAGTTTGCGAATGAGCACATTGCCATTTCGTTCGTGCAATTTTAAAATAAGTATGGCCCACTATGAAGATTACTCTTACTACCAAGGATCCATAAATCCGGCTTGTTGACCATTACACCACGATGGTCTGTTTTCGACTAAGATATTTTTTTTAATAAGAACTTTCACATGCGCTGAAAATCCAATCTGCGTGTTTTGTCTCAACACGAGTTTCTCATGAGAGCCAATAATTGATTCAGTGTCTTAAGAAATGTTCTCTGATTATCGAAGTGAAACTGCCCATGCAGGTAGCACATTGTGAATATGGCCTTCTACGACAGCTACGCCATCTATAGCGGCACTGGAGGCTTTGCGGGATTCGGCGCTTCGCTTGAATAATTAGTCTTTTCATATACGGCAAGAAGATGCAAACATATCATTTCCGATTGAGAGAGTCTGGTTTGACGACTTTACAAAGAACAGATGTCTTAATAATAGTTTTTGAAGCGCAATAAATACATTTCGCGCGTGTTCAGTGGCTCGTCTGGTGAAAGTAACAGAGCGGAAGACTTGTATGCGTCAAATTATCTTAGTTTGGAAGGAAAACATTGGAGTTCTAAAACGTATTAGAAGATACAAATCATGGCTAATATTCTCCAAAAATAATACTATAATTTATTCCCGGTTGAAGTGAAGTTCAGTAGATAGATAGGAACATAACTAGATAGATAGATAGGAACATAACTAGATAGATAGATAGATAGATAGATAGATAGATAGATAATTAACAGCCTATTATAGATAGATAATGAACAAATTGTGAGTGATAGATAATGAACAGACTGTGATAGATAGATAGATAGATAGATAGATAGATAGATAGATAGATAGATAGATAGATAGATAGAAAATGAACAGATTGAGATAATTGTGAGTGATAGATAATGAACAGACTGTGATAGATAGATAGATAGAGAGAGAGAGAGAGAGAGAGAGAGATAGATAGATGGATAATTTGCCAATAGATTCCTTTGCACTAGAAGAATTATATCCTAGATATTTTAAAAGAATAAAGCAATAAAGATCATTTCTAAAAACTAAATGAGCAAATATATTTTCGAAATTATATGAGGACAGTTAGATGTGGCACAAGGCCGCATCTATGAGACACTGAGTGAGGATTGAACTCTCTACTCAGTTGTAATAGGTTCTAGGAAAACAAGCTTGCTAGTCATTACACCACGCCGAGGTGCCCAAACGAGATAGATAGATAGATAGATAGATAGATAGATAGATAGATATGAACAGAATGAGATAGATAGATAGATAGATAGATAGATAGATAGATAGATACATACATACATACATACATACATAGATAGATAGATAGATAGATAGATAGATAGATAGATAGATAGATAGATAGATAGATAGATTAAGAAAGAGAGAAAGAACAGACTGAGATAGATAGATAGATAGATAGATAGATAGATAGATAGATAGATAGATAGATAGATGCACATCTCTGTGTCTGTGTCTGTGTCTGTGTCTGTGTGTGTCTGTGTAACGAGAGACAATGTCATGCATGTATATTTATGCAAATAAATCCTTTAATTATGCCCGAAAAAAAAATTTAATAACGACATCTTTGGTTTGAGAAAATGCAAGACCCACCTGAAAAAATGTAATTGGCAGGACATAGGTATGCATTTTGTTACAGTCCCGCAGATGACAGATTCAATAGGGGCACATATGCCCAGCCATTGCGGCGGCAAGTGACACTTTCAGGTGTAGGATGGCATACATTATTTCCAGTAGAAAATTCGAGAATACGAAATTATGTGTGCTGGAGAAAGAAAGAGAGAGAGAGAATAAAAGGTGGGAAGGGAGACTGCGAGTGTATGTATGGAAATTCATTGCCAAATCAATCAATTATGTGATAGGAAATCAAGTGTTTTTTTATTAAGTCTTTGTGATGCAGTGTATAACTGCTCGGAATGAGAAATCTGAAAGCCGTGTTCGAATCCCAGTTGAATTTATTGCATTCACTTACGTGTAAATACCCTTGAGAAAGGTATCAATTCTCTTAATATTAATAGATACTCTTCTCTCTCCAGCTAAGGATTAAATAGCAGGACAGACTGGGTTTTATAACATTGGTTGGCAACTAGCCTACGTAGAAAATAATGGCAACTTACTGCGGGGAAAATCTTCTGTCCGGTCAGTCATGTTTCTTTCGAGACATGATCGCCCGGGTGAGCGTCACATATGGCATTTAACTGACTGATAGTATCTGTAGAGTTCCTATGTTCCCGAAATATTAAAACCTTTGCTAAATAAATGACTTCTCTCCTCAAACGTGATCAGTATCGCGGTATCTTGTGTTGGTGTGTTTTGTAACCTCGATGAAAACAATGTTAATAATAAAGTTGTTTCCGAACCCGCTTGAAACTTTGTGGCGGTTGCGCTGACGAAACCGTTCAAGTAGACGTAGGCAAGAGTAGTTGATAGAGTGGTCATGGTATCGGGTTTACTATAGAAAAATAGGGAAACGATATTAACATTCAAAATAGATGTTTCAATTTACATACCTGAGTTGTTTGCTAGTAATATATACAGGGTGAGTCAAAATTATGTTAGCAATTTCGATTTTTTGTTACAGGTTTACATTGCCCATGGCTGACAGAAGATTCTTAAGTAGCTCCACACTAATTTTGAAAATTTTCGGTTCTTTAAAAATTCCAGTCGCGCGTTCGTGAAAAATAAGCCTGTTTCTCCGTTTGAAAAACGTTGGAAAATCACTTATTATATATCGCCTGAAGATAATCAAAAGTTGAAACCTAGGTCGTGAAAATAACTCATTTCCAAATGAAAAATGTTTAAAAGTTCTACAATATAATTGTATTGAACACTTTTTAATACAACTGAGTACTGGTTTACTTTAATTATGACTAAACTAATTATATATATATATATATATATATATATATATATATATATATAGTATTTATAGTATTCGGACTATTTTCCACATCTTTGTTGCCATTTGTACGACGTTTCGGCTGTTGTACGCCCCGGCCTTCTTCAAGTGCTAGGAATTTCGAACTGAACACTTTATTACAATCACTGAGGTATATCTTCCTCATTCCTTGCGTAAAGCCTGATATAGCCCAGTGAATGTAATAAAGTGTTCGGTTCGAAATTCCTAGCACTTGAAGAAGGCCGGAGTGTACAACGGCTGGAACGTCCTACAAATGGCAACAAAGATAACAAAGATAAGGAGAATATTCCGAATAATGTAAATACTGTAAATACTACCCCATCTCAGATATATATACATATATATATATATATATATATATATATATATATATATATATATATATATATATATATATAACTTATTTATAAATGGAACTTTGTCTGCGTGTGCGTGTATGCCTGTGTGTGTGTGTGTATGTGTGTGTATCCATTACCTATAGACTTCGAAACGGCTGAACCGCTTTTCTTGAAATTTACACAATTGTACGATAAGCGTCTGCGAGTGTTCTTAGCTAGGTTTTGTGTCGAGGTACCACCGATCAATATCGAAAATCGATAATCGAAAAAATCGGGTCATAGAAGGAGTGGTCCGGTTTTAATCAAATTTGATACACTAACTGACAAAGACATAAGAAACAATATTCAGAAGTTTCAAGGTTGCAGATCTTACAAGAGTGCAGAAAATCAATAATATATATATATATATATATATATATATATATATATATATATATAAGGCAAGATGTTTGTGTGTATGTCTGTTTATCTATCTGTATGTCCTTTATACAAATCTACATTTTTTATCCGGTTCTCACCAAACTTCACACAAATATTCTTTAATTCTTCATTTATAAACGAGTTATTACGCGACCTAGGTTTCTACCATGAGTGGTGTCTTCAGGCGATTTGCAGCAACTGATTTTACCGTTTACCTTCTTTTTTTTTAAGAACGCTCACGTAACGGTGATTTTTTTTAACGCTCACGTTGCAAGGAATTTTTGAACGCACAATTTTTAAAATTACAAGAAATTATAACGTTTTTATCTATGGTTGTATGAACCTAATAGGTATTTTTTGGTATGGTTACACTTAGTCATAATTTCTGTTCTTTCATTCAATAATTCATTTTTGTTTGGGAATAGCATAATCGCTAACTTTTCTTCCAGGCACAGTCTACAAATTTTCCACCAGTGTAAGGCTTTGCTGTTTTCACTATACTCCACGTTATGTCTGTTTTTTTTTTGTTTTTTTTTTTTCATATTTTAATTTCTATTTCCACATGTGGCTAGCCAATTTTGTACAATTTTTAAGTTTTCTATTTTAAATGTAGACTTGTGATTGAACTACTCGTTCTTAAAGATGTCTTACGTGATTAAATGGTCAAAACAAAATATATTTGGGATCAACCAAAGACACATGAAAACAAAAAAACACTTCTAGTTATCATCAAATAGAGACAATTTAAATCTCTAGGGTACCTACTGAAGAAAGATGACTTGGAAAAGTGGACACTCAGAGGACATATTGTATGCAAGTCGCGTATAGAAAAGTATCGCATAACCTACCTTACGGGCTTCTGTTTAAATGGATTGTAGAACAGGGTTTAGGAGAAATAGCAGAAAGACAAAATTTTTAAGATCTAAAATGGGCAGCAAATTCCAGAGACTCACGATCTCCAAAGTCCTGAAAGAACCCTCATTGTTGTGGTTGTCATCACGTCGTTTCGGCCGTTATATCCTCGGCTTTTATCAGAATTTAACAAAATATATTTACATTATTTACATGTAGACTATTGTCCTCATTTTTTGTTGTTATTACAATATTCCTGTCATTATGTTCTGTGACTGTCATCCGTCAAATTTGACGAAACTTGTTTGGATGGATTCTTACTACTAAAACACACCTTTTTTTAAGTATCCTTTAAATATTTCTGACAAGACTCGCCATCTTTGTTGCTACTGACACAAAGTTTCAACTGATATATTCGTTGGTATTTCTATTTATTTTCAAAATGTCACGATAAAATCTTTTCAAGGTCCATTATATATTTCGGATTAAAATATACATCTTTATCGATCTATAAATTGTTCGGCTTTTCTATATTGTTCCATATTCTGTATTTCTTTCTGCATTTCAACTTTTTTTTTCTATGAACACAACATTTTGGCTGTTCTTAAAAATCGTTTGATATATTTTTCTTGCTTTTTAGATATGAAAAGAATAAGATTTCGATCAGTTGCATGTAAAATGTTTTGCCCGCAAAATGCTACTAATGAATGTCGAAAAAAATAAATGAACTATTGGAAACGACAAAGACGTTGACAAAGACACCTGAAAAAAATAATGAAATCACTTCCTCTAAAACTTTCAGAAAATTCGACACGGCTAAAAAAAATTTCGACTAAGACGTGAAAAGAAAAGGAATTGCTCTGCAAAAATTGTGAGCAGAGTCCTTTTGAATAGTTTTTAAATACTTATTTGTTGATGTTAGCCGCCTACAAAACTATTGTTTCTTCTTTTATGTGCCGTGTCCCTTCAGGACGTAGGCGATCATGGCCTTTCACATCTCCCTATCTCCCTAGTGGTTCTTAGCACACTTTCTCATGTTAGCACGGTATGTTACTCGTTGTTTTTCCCTGTTTCACTTTCCTTCTATCTGACCTGTGAATATCAAACACTCTAAGCCCTTTTTCCTCATTACATGTCCCAGGAACATCAGCTGACTTTTCCTGATGTTAAGTATTAATTTCCTTTTCGTTTCCATCCTCTCCAAAACCTCATCGTTGCTCACATGCTTGGTTCATGGTATCCTCACAATCCTTCTGTAGAACCACATTTCTTTAACTTCAAGTCTTTCTTTCATCTTTGAGGAGATCGTCCAGCATTCATTGCCATATTGAAAACAGAAATCCAGTACTATCTTCTTTTTTTCTAGCGAAAATTTCCTGTCTATCAATAATCTACTCAGCGTCAGGAATGCATCCTTGGCTATGCCAATTTTCCCTCGGATATCAGTGTTTCCCTTTCCGTCTTCTGTTAGAACAATTCCCAGGTATTTAAATTTCTGCACCTGTTTGATTTTAATATCCCCAGCCTATAGTTGGTATTTTGTCCACTTCTTTTTGCTGATGACCATTACAAAGCCAAATAAGAACGATTATTTTTTTGTTCAGATCTTGTTTTTATTCTTCAATATTCCGTTGTCGTTTTGACGTAAAAATGGTCTGTAAAAGACAATATGAATTATGGATAAAGAAACAGTTCTTTATTGATTTGAAGGATGTTAATTGAAAATTTCTCTTATGAAGTGAAAAACGAAAATCGGTTCAAGAAGCAATAATTTTCAATTTACACTGATGGTTTAGTTTTATAATATAATTTTTACAGTCAAAATTTCACTGAAATATGTTAGAAATCTTCCAAATTTTCACCTGAAATTTTAAAAAAAGTATGTATTTTTAACAAACTAATCACAATATTTCTGGATAAAAGATGTCTACTTAAACTGACGCCAGTAATGGTTTCAAACAAGCCAGGATAATAAGACAGGTTGTGGCAGAATTACCTCCCACATATACCTCTCACATAATGATAAGACATTAGCTAGATTCCTTACTATCATGTGGGAGGTATTTCTAGGAGATATATGTTGGAGGTATTTCTGCCGTGCCTTGTATAAAGACTTTCTTTATCTACTATTTGCTACTACGAAAGAAAAATCAGTCTGACCATTATTATTTACTTGCGAATATGAAGCAATCGAACAAACTGGATTTTTTTTAATTATTTTAAAGAATAATTCAATTCGTTCTTCCTTCTTCAATAATATACACTCTTCTGATAAACGTTAAATTTACGTCTAGCTTAGTGCTATAGCAGAAGACTAATGCTAAAAAATGTATGAATAAAGTTTCGAAAATTCATTAACGACGCGTTGTCTAAAAAGCAAATTAATGTTCAATCAGTCAAACAACTAAGCAAAACTTCAGTCAGTTAAGTGCCATACGTGATGCTCTTTCTATCCATGAATGAAGAGGTAGAAGATTTTCCCACAGCAGGTACCATTTTTTCTGCGGTAGACTGGTTGCCATCCTAGGATGTAGAACCCAATCTGAGCTGCTATTCAGCCCATAACTGGGGGGAGAAGAGATAGATTAATATCTTTCCCAATGGTATTTGCACGCATGTAACTGCAACGAATTCAACTGAATTCAAATTCGGCTCAATTTGGATCTAAATACTGCACTTCCCGTCCTCGGTTAAAAGACTTCCCAGGTATTTGAATTTCTGTACCTGCTTGATTTTAGTATCCTCGACATGTAGTTGGCATTTTTAGCTCCTATTTTTACTGATAACCGTGCATTCGGTTTTCTTGCAAGAAAGTCAAAAGAAAGGACTACAAATAAAGTACAAAAAACTGAATGTATGGTCATCAGCAAACGGAGGAGCCCAAAATGCCAATTACAGGTTTGGAATACTAAAATCAAGCAAGTACAAAAAATTTAACTATTAGGATCATACAGTCATAGATGAAAATGTTCTAACTTCTCCTAATTTTGAAAATTGCGCGTTCATAAAAAAAATCCCTGTTACGTGAGCGTTTTAAAAAAAACAGTAAAATGTTATTATAAATCACCGAAAGGTAGAAACCTGGGTTGCGTAATAACTCGTTTACAAATTATATATATATATATATATATATATATATATATATATGATTCAAGTTGTAGGAGGATTTGAACAGTTATTAAGTAAATCATCGAGCTTTATATTCGACCTCAACAGAATGCAGAAAGCACTGGACGGCCGTTTCATCCTATATGTGAGAATCTTCAGCAGTGCGCATCCACTACCAGGAATCGAAACCCGACAGTTAGGTTATTAAGCTGGTGTCATACCAACTGTACTACGGGCCCTGGTGACATGCCAACTGATGTCATACTAACTGTACCTGGTGGTACAGTTGGTATGACATCAGCTTAATTATGTCTGCTTTTTTTTTTTTTAATAATATCCGTTCGTACTCACAGATAATCTTTTGTGTATTATAATGGAAAGATGTAAGAAATGCGCTGTAAAATTTACAGTTGATTTTTTTCCATTTCTCAATATTCCCATGTACTTTCACTCTTCTTCCGAGATCATCTTCAGGGGTTTAAGCTGTAGTAACAAAAATAACCGCAAAACGGTGTTGCTAAAAATTACGATATTTTTTCTTTGTGCTTGAAATGTAACGGTTGACAGTTATGCTTAGCGTTTATCAGAGCGTGAAAATTATCCACTATGTATTTTTTGTTGCAATGTCATAGTCCTGCACTTGATAAAGCATGAAAAACTGTTATATATATATATATATATATATATATATATAATAAAATAAATTTCGATGTTCAAAACGGTTGAATTCACAACTCATCGGCAACTACCATATTTCAAAATGAAATAGAAAAGAAATAAAAAAATGAAACTTAAGAACTAAAAGTTTTACGTCACAAAAAATTCGGTTAGCAATCAATGTCTATTTTTAGATTTTGGACAATTTTACTTTTTAACCGATTTTTTTTTTTTTCTGACGTAAATTTTTTAAATCTTAATCTTCATTTTTTATTTCTTTTTTATTTCATTTTGAAATGTGCTAGTTGCCGATGAGATGTGAAATCTCTCTTAGGGATTTCATGTTGAAATGATCATTCAACAGTTTTGAACATAGAAATTTATTTTATTTTATAATTGGCTTTGTAATTTAAATTAAATTGAGCTCTCCACCTTATCATTTTTTAATATTAAAATATTAATATTAATTAGGATCGGGTCTTTGGGATTTACCTTTCTACTTTTCTTTTTGGATTAAAGTTATTTAAAATATATATATATATATATATATACCAAATGTTTACCCAATACACTGCCAAATAACTACTCAGGTTTTAGTGTTACTGAATGAGGCAGTTGTATAGATGTAAGTCGAAAAACTAAGTTCATATCATGAGGATATGTAGACAAGATAACAGTTTACCTTGAAGAAGGTAAGATTATAGTAATTGAGGGGGCACCCCCCTTGGAAGTCTCATTCTCAAAATATTGATTCTCGAAACGAATCTTTCTGGTCGATAGTTTTCCTTGCTCATAGAATATGATGGAATGTGAAGAAAATTTGACTCTGTGTAGTTGGCGTAGAAGGGTCTTTATTATAAAGATCTGAAATGTGGAAAGTAAGGGGTTTCATGTTTTGTCTTCTTTAAGACTAGAATATCGAATTATCTAAATCTAAGATCGGGTTAAAATTATTTCAGAATGAAAGCAATCGATATTAACGTTTTAGGTTTATCTTCTAAAAAGATCTGATTAGTATTTCCTTTGTGCTTTTAAATTAATTTCTGAGATTTTGGCCATTATGGCTTCAAAACCATTTTATCATTTTAACCAGTTAAAACACGATTAAATAATTTTAAGACCGAAGTGGAACGTCTTTTTTTATCTGTATTCCATTTTGAAAATGATCAACAAAATATAATTTTCTATTGAGTTACCTTCGGGTAATATTTAATCTTCAGTGATTTTTTTATTTTATGTTTCCTGTTTGTCGTTTTCATTTTCAAAAAGTTTATATTTTTTTATTTTGTGAAGCACAAAAAACATGTTTCTTTGCCAAAATTCAAATTCTTATTGATCAATTTCAGCTATAATGATTTTAATTTGGAATTATCCAAAAATCTATTAAAATAGTAATGACAATAACATTTCAAAGATAATTTGATGATAATAACGCCTACCATAGCAAAAGGCTTAGAGCCTTTATATCTCAGACTAATTCACAAGTGCAGTAACATTGATATATGGTGTTCTTAAGACATGCTAAGCTAAAACTTGATAACGTGTTTCTTCTTTTTAGAGTGTCTCGTTTCTTGCGGTTCCAATTACCCGCGGCCAAAAAGTTTTATTTACTAATGACCCCAGACCGAAATAGAAACCGTAAAGTGATATTACTTAATTAATGGTTTTCCTTTTTTATTTAAGAAAAAAACTCGTATCAGTTGCTAAATAATAACGATCATAAAGCGGAGTAACGGATATCATTCACTTACGCGCAAATACCCTTGGCAAAGATATTAATCCGTCTCTTCCTTCCAGTTATGAGTTAAATAATAGGACAGATTGGGTTCTATAGCCTTGGTCGGCAACCAATCTACCGCAGAAAGCAATGGCAAACTACTGCGGGATAATCACCTGCCCAGTCTGTCGTGTCTCTTTCGAGACATGATCGCCCAAGCGTTTATCACGTATGGCACTAAACTGATTGAACGGATAGCGGCTAGGATTGAAAAAAAAAACGAAATGCCGAGTTCGAATTTCAGGCGAATTCATTACATTCACTTACGTCCCTTGGGGAAAGGTATGAATACATCTTTCTCCCACCCCACCAGCTGTAGGCAAATAGCAAGATAGACTGGGTTCTATAGCCTTGGTATGCAACCAGTCTACCGAAGTAAGAATTTGGTATCCATAAAAAATCTTCAGTTCGAATCTCATCATTGTCAGGAAGGTGATTGATACTTTTCCATCGTGCGTCACCTATGGAAAGTACCTGAAAAACTATACCACATGAGCCTTGTGGGCGTAATTGGCTCCTTAGGAGCCGTCGATGGTTGTGCTAGCTCAAAGTCACAAGCCATCATGACCGAGGGTTTGAGAGTCCAAGCGTTGTTCAGATTGTTGTTCAGGTTAGATAATGCGCTCTCGCCCAGAAACATCAGCTCAACATAGTTGCAGTATAAACCGCAGGTGGGCTCTGTTGATGTAAATGTGTCTGACCAGCTGCCTACAACGGGAGTTAGCTAGCCGCTGTAGTATACGAGTATCTTCAAATAGAAATGAACAATCATTTATGTCTGAATTGATGAATGACTTAGCGCATAGCTGAGTGGTTAGAACGTTCGCTTTTAGACTGTGGTGATACCGAGCAAAAGTGATGGACCGGATGTTTGCGCTTTCACGACCAAAAAGCAAATGACCAAAAGTCGTCGCTGCGCCGCCGGCTCCGCGTAGATGTTCCAGTTGAAAACTAAAAATTAATTAAATATTAAATTTCCAGTTCGCGAGCCTACGCGAATTTTATTTGTCAGCCAATGGAAAGCCCAGAACCAAATACAAGTGTGAAATCCCAAATAAGCTGCTGTGATCCAAAAAGTAGATATAAAAAGCGGATACAGAAAGCATTGACAGGCAGACCGACTCGAGAAGAAGAGAGTAATTAGTATCTCCCTTGACCGAAAGTCAAGTGGCTTACTACGCTCACCTCCCTTACCTCTTTCCTTCTTCCCTGCCTCAAAAACTACTTACTGACCTAAGGAGCGATACATCAAAGACATTCCTTACTTACACGCTCCCAAGTTCCTAAGCATTAATTCTCTTTCAGCATTTTATTGCCATGAACATTTTAACTTCCGCTGGACCTATACTTCATGTATTATTTCAATTGTAAAAACAGTAACTGATATGTGTATTTATAAAATGTTATTTTTCTACTCAATTTGCTTTTCTTGATTTGTAATCATTTTATGACTTATAGTGGGCTATCTACAACAAGGCCAAATTCCGTTAACCTGCAACAGTATACAACTATCCTTCACTAGAACGAACTCTCCACTACTAACAGAAAAGAATAGATAAGCAACGCACTATAAGACCACTAAACCCGGGTTTGATCTGTCAAGGAGGTGATGGACTTGGTTTGAAGGAGCGATCACTGTGTGCGCCATATGTAGTCGGGAAAATGAGTTCACGCAAGCCTTGTAAGTGACATTGGAAAGACTGGACTCTTCGGAAGCCGTCGATGACTGTCATAGAATAAAGTCAGAAGTCATCGTCACTGAGAGTTTGAGTGTACTAGCCTTGTTCAAACTGGTGCTCACACCTGATTATGCGGTCTCTCCCAGAAATGGTAACTCAGTCAAGTTTTTTTTTTATAATCGTTTCATTCCAAACAAGGCAGCACCGAAACTAATGCGTGGGATGGAGGGTTACAGTGAGAGAAAAGGGAAAGAAAATGAAACAGCGAACAAGTTTCTATGGATGTCGAAGAAAAGACAAGAGAAAGTTGGAAATCAAGAAGACAACAGATGGCAATTGACGTTGCACTTAACTTTTTGGAGATTGTAGCTATCAGGGAAGTAAGTATATGGAAGGGAGTTCCAGGGACAGGAAGTGCGAGAAAATCTGTGGTTACATTTGACTATTTTGACGGTAAAAAGTTTGGATCTAGTTGCAAATCCAGTAGTTTGGCTAAATTTGTGCGGCCGGATCACCATGAAAAAAAGTTTGTGGAGCAGAAGCCGTGATAATATTTGCAAACAAAGATAAAGGGAAGACACATCGCGTCGGTGGGAAAGTCACTGAAGTCTAGGTGCTATATCGGGATTGATTACATCGCAGACCCTCCTTTGAAGTTTGTCGAGAAACTCGAGATAAATAAACTACATGAGAATTCTGTGCGTGAACGATGAACAAAAAAAAAAGAATGTGCCCGAACAAGCCTTTCCGACATATATTTTCAAGAATTCTTTTGCACGGCCATCTTGGGTGACATCGCTTTGCATCTCGGCTCTCCTTCATAATTAGATGTGAAAATCACTCCAATACTGCCATAGTTCCAGCAGTAGACAGCACAAGAAAAAAAAATCCTCTTATAAAATCGCAGTTATTCGTAATTTACAAAATGGCATGACTTTGCTCTGCATATATATATATATATATATATATATATATATATATATATATATATATATATATATATGTACCCGTCTCATCAGACCAAAATTACAAATGGTATAAATTTATTCTGAAAAAGAAACTTTAAAAAATCAAAATGACAAGGAGTCTAGGCACTTGACCTAGAAAATATATTCTCTGGGGATTTTTAATATTATAAACTTTATATTAAAAAGACCTACTTTGATTATCCTTTCTGCTTACGTAAAAGATATCAATATATTGTTGCTCATAAGCCCAATGAAAATGATTAAAATAAAACAAAGTCAACTAATCTTACTCTATCTGTAGAAACTGGGTCTTTCTACCTCTGAAGCATTTTGGAATATCAAGGTGGTCTTTCGTAATGGTATTGTTGAAATCAGAACTATACAGAAATAGTTTGTTTGGGAGATTATAGTAAAAAATTAACAAATAAAGAGAAAGACTACATTTTATAAGACATGATCAACAGTTGGTTGGTTGGTTTTTGTTTTATGGTATATCAACCTCAGTGGGTCATTCATTGCCAACTAAATTTTATATCTTTATTACTGGTAATACCTTTTCCTTTTCTCAACTATTTATTGTTGTTTTTATATAAGTTTTGTATCTAGTAATACTTTTTCTTTTCGAGTACCAAGATTCATTGGGATTTGATTTTAAGGGCTGGGTCCCCAAGTCCTACCCTGTTATTTAATCCATAAATGGAGCGAAATGACTGATTAATACCTTTCCCAAGGGTATTCAACTCGGCTCACCGATTTCTCTTTCCGAGCCGATATTCACTGCACCACAACGCACATCCGTCACTAAACGCTTACAGCACCTGGTATTCCCAAGCGGTCACCCATCTAAGTACTGGCATGGCTCAATGTTGCTTAACTTCGGTGATCGAGCCAGAACCGGTGTATTAAACGTGATATGGCCGTAAGACACATGATCAATTGAATGCTTTGGTTGATTTATATTCGAGAACTACTGTCTGAAAACCTGCATCAGAACGTGAAACAACTGTTTCTTGGAACTTGAAAGCAATTGGAAAAGTAAAGAAACTAGACAGATTTTTTCAGCATGAACTTAATAAGACTTAAAAAAAGACAAAATTTTCTTTGAGGTGCGCTCTTTGTTTCTCTCCCAACTGGAAAAAAGAACCATTTTTGCATCGAATTATTACATGCGATGAGAAATGGATATTATTTGATAACACATAAGAGAGTAGGCTAGTGCTTAGATTCAACTGAATCATCAAAACAATACCCAAAACGTTAATGGTTACTGTAAGGTGGTCTTTCAAAGGTATTATTCGTTATCCTTTCTTGCCTCAAAAGAAAGCAATAACAACAACCTCATATTGTGAAGGAATTGAGTGTATGCACAAAAATTGTAAAAGAAATTAGACTTGTGAATAAGGATGACCCAATTTTGCTGCACAAAAACGCACACGCTAATTAAACATCAACGTTTTGAAACTAACCTATGGGTTTATGAGCGACAATATATTGAAGGAGAAGTTATCTGGAATGAAAAAGAGACACGAATAAGTGAAGATGTTTTTCTATTCAACGGAGATGTAACCGGATCAACAACCAATCAAATCATGCTTCATTTCGTGTGTGGCATCCTGTTGTAATGGAAGAACCTGTCTCCCCCTGGCAATGGACTGTCACCCATTATAAATACACCACGCAGGAGATTACTAGAAGACGGGAGACGACCAGGAACGGATGGAAGTACTCTACGCTCTATTTTGGTACACAGTGACTATTGTGTGAACTCTTAATATTTGTACCTTTAGTACAATAAACCTTATTGTTGATTTAATTATGTGTTCCTTAGTCTTTACCACTCGGACTAACCACTCATTTGTTTGTACCGTATTTTTAAGACACAACACATCCAAATATGATTTCACCATGAAAACTTATTAAAAGATATGCAACTAATAAGTTTGAGATTGAATTTTGTTTAACGGCATATCAACCTCTCTGGGTTATTTAATGCCAAAAAGATGGGGTTTTAAGGTATTTTTTAAATGTTATATTGAGATGTTGATTTAGTCAGATTTTAATGAAAGTTTTATATTTCTATTCTTTTTTATTTTAGAAAACTGAAAATGTCTTCGAGTTTTGTATTCAAAAATGCTTTGCTAAGAATATTTTTTTTCCTTCAAACATGAGTTATGGTAACATTTTTTCTTCAAAAATGTATTGTTGGGAATATTTTTCCTTCAAAAATTTATATTGTTTTATAAAAGTTAATTTTTATGTATATATTTCTATAAAAGTCTACTTTTATACTTTCATGATGCTTTGACCCCAGTGTGGGTGTTAACTATTTTCCCATGGCTGGGACCCTAACAGGTGCTACCTCTCTGGGTCAGGGTGGACCTGGGAACAACAGCAATTAAGAGGTGGTTCCATGCTCCTCACAACCTTCCAATCAGAGGCCTTGCTGCTTGATGCAGTTTACCGTCATATCCAGTACAGATAGATAGATAGATAGATAGATAGATAGATAGATAGATAGATAGATAGATAGATAGATAGGAACAGAGTGGGATAGATAGTGAACCCGAAAACAACAGCAATTAAGAGGTGGTTTTATGCTCCTCACAACTTCCCAATCAAAGGCCTTGATGACGAATGCAGTTTACCGTCATGCCCAGGACCATAATAAATAAGAATTGTCAGTGCAATTAAAATTCAACTGAAAAACATGTGTTGAAAATTTCATGCGCTTTCAAGAGATCTCAGATAAAATGTATTTTTATTTGAATAAAGAATAACCATAATCCCTTGATCAATATCTCGTTCACTTTTCTCTTAATATTTCGAAGAAAGCAAGGAATCGACCAAAAATGTTTTGATTTGTATTTCGACAGTCCGTCTATTTTGAAGATCACTGGATGATCAAGATTAAGAAGTAAAGTAAACTTCTTCTATGTGCCATGTCTCCTCAGGGCGTGGGTGATCATGGTCTTCCATGTCTCCCTATCGCTTGTAGCTCTTAACAAGCTGTCTCCTTTTACCAAACCCAAACACCGCTCTGCTATGTACCTGCTCAGGCCCTTCATGTTATCCGCTGCTTTCCCCTGTCTCTCTTTCCCTCAATCTGACCTGTGAGTATCAGATTTTCCAAGTCTTCCTTCCTCATCACTAATTAAAATCAGCTGTCTTTTTCTGATGTTCAGTATTAATTTCCTTTTGGTTTCTATCTTTTCTAAAAAACCCCATCATTGCACACATGCTCGATCCATATTTGCAGCATCCTTCTGTAAAACCACATTTCAGTTGCTTCAAGTTTTTCCTTCATCTTTAATGATATTGTCCAGCATTCACTGCCATGTTGAAAACAGAAATCACATAGAAATCCAGTACTCTCTTCTCTTTGTTTCTAGCAGAATTTTCCTCTTAATACTCTACTTAGCTCCTGGAATGTATCCTTGTGCTTTTGGATCTCAGGAATATAAATGTATAGAAATAGATGTGACCACAAAATGAGGGGTCAGTTTATATATTGATTGTAATATGGAATTGATCCCCCACTTTATAGCCATTATGCTTCTGTAGAACCACATTTCAGTTGCTTCAAGTTTTTCCTTCATCTTTTATGATATTGTCCAGCATTCACTGCCATATTGAAAACAGAAATCACATAGAAATCCAGTACTCTCTTCTCTTTGTTTCTAGCAAAATTTTTCTGTCTCTTAATACTCTACTCAGCTTCTGGAATGCATCCTTGGCAGGTGTCGCACTTTCTGTCTTCCGTTAGAACATTTTCCAAGTACTTAAATTTTTCTACTTACTTGATTTTAGTGTCCCCAACTTGTAATTGGCATTTTGGGCTCCTCTGTTTGCTGATCATGATACATTCAGTTTTCTTGTAGTTTATTTATAAAACTTTCTTTTGACCTTCTTCAACTACCCTTTTTAAGAGGTCCTGTAGTTTTCTTTCTGAGTCGGCTATCAACACTGTATCATCTGCGTAACCTATGTTGTTCAGATTGTGACTGCCGATTACAAATCCTAGAATATCTTTCCTGGGGCCTCAGAATAGACTTGCTGTACAAGTTGAATAGATCCTGTGAAAAGACACATTGTTGTCTTACGCTCCTTTCTATCTTTATATATCTGCTGAATTCCTTTACTGTCCATATGCAGGCCGTTTGCTGCCAGTAGAGGTTCTTGATTTCTCTGATGTCTTTGCCAACTATGTCGAGGTTGCTGAGCATTTCTATCAATTCCTTGTGGCGTACTTTGTCGAACGCCTTGGCATAGTCTACAAAGCACAAGTAACTATCTTTTTCATTAGTAACGCACTTTCTAGAATCCTAATCATAAATATTGCATTCTTTGTTCCAGTGTCCTTGACTAAACTGCACTGTTCTTTACCTATTTCCGGCCTTATTCTGCTTCACGTTCTATACATCAGGATTCGGAAAATGAGTTTAGTTATGTGGCTCATCAAACTGATTGTTCGGTGGGGTTCGCATTCGATTTCGCCTGGCTTCTTAGGCAGAGCTATGAAAATTGATTTGCTTAGGTCCTCTGGTATCACACCACTGTTGTAGATTTCCTTTATTATTTCCGTAATTTTCTCTATGCCGTAATCTTCTAAGGCTGTCTTCTATTACAATGCCGTCTGGCCCAGCTGCTTTGTTCCTATTCAGTTTGGCTATTGTAGCCTTAAAATTCGGATTTTAGTATTTCCAATCCGTCAGCATCTTTGTTTACTCTCTCTCTCTCTCTCTCGCTCTCTCTCTCTCTCTCTCTCTCTCTCTCTCTCAATGTGTGTGTGTGTGTGTGTGTGTGTGCGTGTGTCTGTGGAAGAGATCTTTTGTATAGTATATTCTTCTATTCTTCCTATCGCTGGAGTATTTCCTCTTTCTCTAATGTGATTCTTTCATTCTTGGATTTTATACACGTCCTGTTGAGGAGCATGCCCTTTGTCCTGTCAGTTCCCTTATTCCTTTATACATTTCTCCTTTATTTGTTATTCTCTCTTCGGCACATTTGTTGTTGAACCATTCCTCTTTAGCCCGTCTGAACTTGGTTCTTATTTCCGTTTGTTATTTTCTTATATTCAGTTACATGTCTTGGCATAGTCTTCTGTCTCCTTTGCATCATGTCAAGAATCTTTTCAGTCATCTACTTTTTCTCTTCTGCATCTGATTCCCTCTGGGACAATGTTGTTTGCTGATGTCACTAGCGCTTCTTAAAGTGCGTTCCATTTCAAATTTCCATTTCCTATTTTATCTTCGTATCTTTTCTCACACTGTCAGTGCATTTTCTCTGCAGGTTGAGTTCGTTCAAGGGCCTGTTGTATTGCAGTCTGGGTGCTGCTCTAGGCTTTTTTAGTCCCCGAAGTTTTGCCCTTAGTTTGCGGATAACTAGAAGGTGATCGCTTCCACAGTCGGCACTTGGATAAATTTTGCATTGAACGGCTGCACTTCTGAATCTTTTGTTTATGGTTTTATGGTTTTTGGTTTTTCATGTCGCTTCCTAGTCTTCTCCATGTCCATAAACCTCTTGAGTGTTCTTGAAACCAGGTGTTGGTTATCACCTGGTCATTCGCTTACACCACTGGACCCATGTTTCACCTCGGTCGTTGCGAATTCCTAATTCAAAGTTGCCAGTTGTCTCCCCTTCCATTTCCTTGCTTACTTTGGTATTCAAGCCTCCTTTCTAATTTCTTGGCTTTTGCACTGAACCTTGGAATTGTCAAAAGTGGAATAGAAAGATCATATTTCTTTCTCAGTGCTTCGCGTTGTTGTTGGATAGAGTCCTATAATTGCTATGTTGGAGATCCTCCCGTCCAAATAGAATAAAGCCGTAAAGTTCGCTCTACTCCCTCACAGCCACCCAACATAAGATTACTAATGATATGCGTCTACGGCTATATCGTGTAGAATACACCAGTTCCCGTCCGATCACCGAAGTTAAGCAACATCGAGCCGTGTCAGTACTTAAATGGGTGACCATTTGGGAATACCAGATGCTGTAAATGTAAGGACCAAGAATGGTCCACCGGTCCTCCAGGTTTGGGGGTTGGGCGCAGGGCTAACTACTCTGCCCCGTTAAAAAAAGTTGCTGCCTTATGCACCATCTGGGTGTGACGGATAAATGATGATGAATGGTATGCATCTGTCCCCCAGGCTTATGAGATATGAAACAACGTCGGTTTAATGTGGAGAGCCCAAATCCAAAATTGCCCAGTCTCTGCGACCAATGTCTCGCCAGCCCTCCATCTTTAGTGCATTGGAGGAGGTGCTGACACAGAATTGGTATCCCCAGAATTAGGCATCTCTCATTTCGTGTTTTTCTTGCGCTTCAAGACAAAGATACCTACTAAAATATATAAATATAGTTACCAAATCAAAAGAGAAAAAATACTATAAACTCGTATCAGAAAAGAATCTGTTTTAAAGAACACTGTGACGCGTATGATTGGCTAGGAGTAAAACTACTTTGCATTTTCTTTAAAACTGTTTCCTCAACTCAAAAATCTTGTAGTTACCTAGGAGTAAAAGAGATTGATATCCTCTTTAAAGCAGTCTAGTCGACGCATACGATTGGCTAGGAGTGAAATAGATTTACATGTTTACCGGCATACAATAAAGACCCCATTCAGTGAAGATACATTTACTTTGTATCTTTTTTTAGTGTTTGTTATTATTTTTTCTTTACAAAAACAGCATACAATACGGGGGAGCTTTTGTCAGATCATCTTCAGGAGTTTCGTGGTAAAGACCAAGCTCTTGTCTGTCAACCATTACAGGCAACCTCTTCTGCCTCCCATAAGCATGGACCAGATGATTCTCCCGGAGAGTAATACACTACGCCTCCTCGGACTTACCCTGTCCTCAGACCTCAAATGGAACCACTATATTGAATCCATAGCAAAATCTACTGCTAAGAAGATTGGGTCACTATGTCGATCCAGGATGTTTTTTTCCACCTGAATCCATCCTGCATATATACAAGTCAACCATCCGTCCGTGCATGGAGTACTGCTGCCATTTATGGTCAGGTGCCCCTGCCGTTCTTCTCAGTGTTCTTGACAAGCTCCAAAGGAGAGTCTGTAATGTGATAGGTACTGATCTGGCGACTCGACTGCAGTCACTTCCCCATCGTCGAAATGTGGCCTCCCTCTGTCTCTTCTATAAATACTTTCATGGCTTCTGCTCGGATGAGCTTAAGTCACTGATGCCTCCTCAACAGGTGTTTACCCGTGCAACCAGACTGGCAACTGGGTCCCACCCATTCACAGTCAGGTTAGCCAAATGCAGACGACAATTCTACTCCTGCAGCTTCCTCTCTCGCACCTCCCGCCTGTGGAACTCACTCCCGTATTCTTGCTTTCCTGACGGCTACAACCTCCAGAAATTTAAATGCAAAGTCAATACTCATCTACAAACCACTGGACTCTAGCTCTCTCCCCTCCCCTGTATAATCTTCACTTTCTCTCCCCCCAGGTATCTGTCATTGCACCTGCTTTCTCAGCTTTCTATTGTTCCTTTCTAACTAGCTTGTACTCCTCACTCTTTTCTAATTAATCGTTTTACATTTATGTAACCCCCTGCAAATCAGTGGTGTTTCTGCCTTGCTCGGGGTGAAATGATTAAAAAAAAAAAAGCATGAAAAAACTGTTATATATATATATATATATATATATATAAAATAAAATAAATTTCGATGTTCAAAACTGTTGAATGATCATTTCAACATGAAACCCCTAAGAGAGATTTCACATCTCATCGGCAACTACCACATTTCAAAATGAAATAAAAAAGAAATAAAAAATGAAGGTTAAGAATTAAAAAATTTACGTCACAAAAAATTCGGTTAGCAATCAATGTCTATTTTTCGACAATTTTACTTTTTAACCGATTTTTTTGTGACGTAAATTCTTTAATTTGTCAGATATGTAACCCACCATTTTCTATTTAAAATCGTTCACTACCTTTTCAGTAATTTGCTTTTATAGATTAGATCGGTTTTGTGCCAGACTAAACAAAGCTGATTTACTTTCTATGCAACATACATCTTCAAAAAACCTGTACAACTGATGTTATTGGCGATAACACTGATTATCACAGATGAATTAGAAATATTGTTCCGGCGATAATATTGGGAAAATTATAGTGACACTTTATACTGTTGAAGTGTATGGGAGCTGGTTAAGGTTTCTTTGATTTGTCCTTGTTTCAGACTTAACCGAACTCCCTACAGCTTACAGGATTTATGTAGAATTATCATCATCATCATCATCATCAGAAAGTTGGTTGTCGGCAGGATGGAATATGTGTATTACTATAGAAGAGTGGAATAATAAAATATGCATTTTGAATGTTAAAATAGAAATTTATTATAGGAAGGAATAACAAGAATTCGTAGAAATGTTCAATGAGAGAGTGAAGGTATCAAGAGTTCGTAGAAAATGTTTGTAGCAGTAACTGTTGAGAAAGAGAAAGAGAACAAGTTGCGACCTGACCTTATCTCCGGTTGGTTACACTTTAGATGTGTGTCAGCAAACCGCCTCCCTTGACTAACTGCCTTGACCGATTAGAGACCATCCTTAAATATTCAATCCAGTCACGTGGGGTGGCTCCAAAATTATTTTTTCTTTATCTGTGGAAAAACTGTTTCTCTGACGTATTTTGAATTTTGCCAATCAGGATCCACAGTTCCGCTACACTGTTATTAGGTTTGTGTTATTTGGTGATAATACTAGACTGGGTTCTCTTATTCAAGTTATAGACAGTTTTTTCAAGCCAAATACATGAACGAAGACCGTGCATTAAGTGCGAGTTAAAACAATGACCTTGATGGTCAATTACGATTGAAAACATTGCGACAAACAATGGAGTCAGTAGCAGGGTTGAATGATAAACGCCAAGATAAAAAGTCAAAATGGAAAAAATCTTATGAAAACTGCATATCTGTTTTTGTTGCTTTTTGCTTATCACGAGTAAAACAAATCAATCAATTGATCTTTAGAGAGAAAGACATGAAGAATTGGGGTGACATGCGTAGGAAGTAGTGTCCTGAACTTAATCACGAGAACAAAAAAGTTTCATTGATGTCGTAAACTATTGCTCAACATGTCGGTTTTGTCGCACGAACGTTTCAAAATTCTGACGGACAATTTACAAGACTTCTTCCCTTATCGCTAACCCCCACCAACATCCCACACACAACTCGCCAAATATAAGAAAATAGGCTTTTCCATTCCTTTCCACACCACCTGATGAGACATTGTTAATTTCAATGTCGAAACAAAATGTACACTTTCTAGTGGATAAAAAAAATTGTACATGTTCTAAAATATAATATTTAATGAATATTCACAGCTCTATATTATATATCGAGCAGTTTTAATTTAATGTTTTGAACATTGTAAATTTTTCTTCGTTCCTTATTCACTCGGATATATATATATATATATATATATATATATATATATATATATATATATATATATATATATATATATATAAACATTCGAATCGCAAAAAAGCAAAGGTATTCTTCGAAGGTGTTATTTATAGTATGTACGATTTTGCAAAAGTGCCGAAGAGTATTCGTTTGAACTTACACGAGGAAACAAAAGAAAATACGTCGTAATAGGATATTCAGTTAATATTTACCACTTCACCTAAGAGACGTCATATTCGCACGACTACAAAGGAATAACTAGGCGAAGTTATTCAAAAATTAATCTACGAAATATTCACTTGAGTACAGGAAAATAGAAGAACTAAAATTATCATGATTCAAATGTTGGCACTGCAAAAGCAACAACAAGAACAGCAATTGCAACAACAAAGACAACATGAACAATTAATTGCTTCGCTGTACAGGTTGAAAAGATCCGGTGAGAAAACACATCTTTGTCTGACGCGTCTTTCTATTTTTGCATACCTGCTGAGTTCGTTTCATATCCGTACACAAGCGGTTTGCTGCCAGTAGAGATTCTTGATTATCCTAACGTCTTTTCCGAAAACGCCGAGGTTCTCGAGCCTCTCAATCAAATCCCCGTGTCGTACTTTGTCAAATGCCTTTGCGTAGTCTATAAAGCACGGATAAAGGTCCTTCTGCACTTGTATTGTTTGTTCAGATAGCACCCTCGTTCCGTACCTTTAACGAATCCACATTGTTCCTGTCCTATCTCAGGGCTGATTCTGCTGCGCTCTGTCCATCAGAATCCGGATGATGAGTTTTGTTATGTGGCTCATTAAACTGATTGTTCGATGGAGATCACCTGGCTTTTTAGGTAGTGTTATAAAGATTGATCTGCTTAGGTCCTCCGGTATATTACCGCTGCTGTAGATTTCGTTTATTATTTCTGTTAGTCTGTCGGCGCCAAAGCCTTCAACATCACTATTATAATCCCGTCTGGTCCCGCCGCTTTGTTTCTCTTCACTTTGGCCAATTCCGATTCCACTTCGGTCTTTAATATTTATGGTCCATTCGTAGTTTGGTGCATTGTTGATTGCTCTCTGTTGTCGTGGAAGAGATCCTCGATGTACTCCTCTGAAGTATTTTTTCTTTCTGTAGTATTAGTGTGCCATCTTTTAGACTATAAAAATTAGGTGTAATATAAAAAATATATTATTCCGAATAGGCATCACCAACAGTTTACATTGAAAAGAAAGAATAAAATCAGCATATGTGCTGATTTTTTCACGGGGCAAAATGAAAGTTTGAAACAATATAACTACTCTTTATCAAGTCCAGAGAAAATATTTTTCAAATTAAGTAGCTGTCATTTTTTTCTAAATTAAACTTGTCCAACGCTTTCTACAAGTTCTAGTAAACGAACAGCGCTTAAAACTATTAGCAGTTAACATTCATAGAAGACTATACAAGTTTAACGGCTTCCTTTTGGTATAAAAGTAGCATCAAGCACATTCCAACGGATATTTAAAATGTAGAGGATCAACTACCATGGTAACGATAATTTTTCCACACAAGATATTTGCAAGGTTCAGTGTACCTGACACTATTGTTTCAGATAACGAGACAATTCAAGTTAGTGAATTTAAAGTTTTCTGTAAATCATTAGCTAGAGAGCTCTCTTATCACCCAAGATCAAATGGACAAGCCGAACGGTTGGTCGATGGGTTTAAAAAGGCGCTAAAAAAGTCGGAGTGAGAGGAGACAGATGAAGTGATGCAACAACAATTTCTGATTGTAATAATAATACCATTCACGAACACTATGTTTGGAATGTCACCTGCAGCGTTGATGTTTGCCAGGAAGATTAAGTCCGTTTTTAATAAATTACTAACAGAACGTAAGACGAGAGCGCCCAGAAATAACAATATAAATAAATACTTCAAACCTGGAAATAAGGTGTTTCTTAAAATGTATCTACAAGGAAAAGAATTCTACGATATAAACTACACCATAATCAGGTAAAACGAAGATTCACTGATTTAGAAAGTCTCCGAAAAGAGGCACTTATGGAAATATTTCATGAGACGTTTGACGAACCCACACCATGAGAAATTGTTGAACCAAGGTTTTACGGTAAGAGAAAAAGAACAGCAACAGAATTTTTAAATATTGAACCGAAGTTGAAGAAATATAGACTCGAGAGGATGTAATCTCAAAACGGGGGTGACATATATGAATAAAGTGTCACTACCTACATTCGAACACGGATCGCTAGAGTACAAACATAGTCGAGCTCGTTTTGATGTAATTAAAAGAATCGTGCTGCTGGAATCATATGACGTTGTAAAAATAATACATATGTATATGTGTGTACATCATAAGAATTCGAGTTCCAGAAGATGTTTCTTCCTGTGTATGTGACTTTACTAAGCATACTATAGCACATGGTCAAGTGTGTAGAGCCTTAATAGACCTGGTCTGGTTCCAGTGTACTCTTATTTAATTAATTCCAGACCCGGGTCAGGTAATACAGAGATATAAAATAGTTCAATAGAGAGGCGAATAGACACCATTTTGTACTCTAGCGATCCGTGTTCGAATGTAGATTTTAGGAAAAAAGTCGGTTCATTTCATCGATCCAAGAATATCCAGTCTTCTTTTGCCATTTGAGTCACTTACAAGAGTCAGATTAAATCAAACATGGTGTATTACCACCATAATTTTGCTGGGGCTGGTCAATTATCATTTTCCGTGTCTGATAAATCGTTTAGTCGGCCTTGGACGGGAAGACCTATTCTCCATTCTTCCATTTCCTCCCCAGAGATGAAATGTCTCAAGCTTATCGCCAAATCCATGGCAAATGTTAATATGAAAACTATTCTTTAATTTCACCAGTTCAGATCTTTACATGTCAATCTACATCCACAGAGTTGAATCAACCACATTTCCACTGTATTCCTAACATAAAAAGAAAGATTCGCTTAAACAATCATTTTGCAAATATTACTACTATATGTAACAACCTCCTGTGTGAATGCTTTTCTAGATAATAGACCTCCTCAAGGGCTCATTTTTAGCTATCCTTTTTCCACACTTCCTACCACTTCCTGTTTTAACTATATCATACACCTCATTGATCATAATCATTTTAATATAAAAAAATAACTTGAATGACTCTGGCGCCTTGTATTGAATGAACATTATCATAAAAGATAAGGTAAAGATCCTGATAATTCACTGGGTAAGACCGTGATAGAATTAAAAATAACAATATATCCATAAGATTTAATAAAGTATTTCATTTTCCATTCCCTGAACACTGATAAGAATATCAGAGTTACTTGCCATTCTTCTCAGCGGTTAAATAAAATTAGGTACCTCTACTTAAATTTTCGATACCTCAATTTAAATTGAGTCTTTTCAAATAAAAAAGTTTTCTTGAAGCTATAATTTTAGCTTTAACTGAAAGCCAAGAGTTTAAATTTACTAATTACAGTAAGCAAAATGCCTTGGTGTATTTCAAACAGAAATTATATTGATCAGAATCAAAACATTTTAGGTTTAAATTTTTTATTTTTTAAATTTCAATTTTTCCGAAATTTTTCATCGATTGTAAACAGAAGCCAATTTTCGGTTTTAAAAAAATCTTACAAAAAATAAAATACATCTCGCTGACACATTATTTTATTCAAATTACCGAATTTAAACTTTGAAACAAGAATTACTTGCTTACTGCCTGAAATATTTAAAAAAAGTTTCTCAATTACGGTAGCTTCGTTATCACAGCTGTCATCACAGCTGTCATCAGAGGCGATAATGGATGATTTAGTGTAGCTGGACAAAAGTATGGAAGACGAATTTGGTATAAAAAGTTTATATACGGATTTTTTTTTTTTATGTAACCTTTGAATCCCGTGATCTTTTAATCATAAATATCGCGTACGGCCACTCGTACAAACAAAATACGGGTAATCAACATGCAGAAAATTAAAATGTTTTAATTATTTAACAAAAAATGAGCACTCTTATTTACAGTAAGCTTTTAAATTTTTCAATTAGTATATATTCGCCACACATTAATTTCAAAACATTTGGGTGACCTATGAGAAAGAAAGTTTTTAAAAAATTTTAAACTTTTTAGAAATTACTTAATAAAAAATAATAAAAATGAAAACAATTCTTGTAAAATTTCATTATTAATGGAAATTTTTTTTCTATTCGGACTATGATATCATTTTAATTTATGTGTATAAAAGCAATTAAAAGTTTATCCAAATAAAAAATGGCATAGTTGTATTGCATTTTTGTTTTTTTGCAATTCGGAGCAGATTTTCTAAAAATGAGCAGGATTTGAAGAAAGAAAGACAGTTGATTAGCATTCCTTAATGACTCCTGAATTTAATTAAAATCATCTATATGTTGAGACTTAGTTGCATTTTTCGACATTTCTGGAAATTAATTGGTGGGGGGTAACATATAAAAAATGTTTTTACTAATATTTTCTAAAAATAATTATTTCGAATCTGATTTCAGTCAATTATGAATAGGTTCTGAAATTTTCCTCAAAATCTGACTGTTATTTGATTTTTGCAAGAATTTCCAAATTAATGTCTTTCGCAGTCAAAAATTTGCGTCATATTACGTTTTGACGTAATAAACTCTGGCGTCAATTTATACCTCGCACTGACGAGAGAACAAAAAAGATTATCTACTACTAAATGAACCTGTTAGAAACAATTTTTAAAAAATTGTAAATAGTTAAAAAATACTTTGATCTATCCTCTTCATGATAGCATAAACATTTTGCCGAGAAAACTTTATTTTTATTTAGTTAGAGGCCTTTTCATCCAGACTATGCTTTTTTTCAGCGAATCTTTGGATATACCCAAATAAAATAATTAAAATAAAATATAAGTAGCAAACCATTTTTAATTGTTTTTTCTTTTAAAAACATCGCTGAAAATAACATATCTTCCACCATCTTCCATCGAAACGCATTGCTTTTCAAACGAAATTAAGTTTCTCTGTAGCGACAATGATTTTAAGGAATCTTCTTTTAAATGAAAATTGAGATCATGTTTTTGCTGAGAATTTGAGAGAAAAGAAAGAAAGAAAGAAAGAAAGATAAAAATGAAAAATGAATAAAAAAATGAATAAAAAAATTAAATCTAAAATATATTAAAAACTGCAACGACAGAAATAGGAAAATCCATTTAAGAAAGAAAGAAAGAAACAAAGAAAGAAACAAAGAAACAAAGAAAGAAAAAAGGAAAAAAATGAATAAAAAATTAAATTTAAAATATATTAAAAACTGCAACGACAGAAATATAAAATTCAATTTAAGAAAGAAAAAAGAAAGAAAGAAAGAAAGAAAGAAAGAAAGAAAAAAGAAATGAAAAATAAATAAAAAACTTAAATCTAAAATATATTAAAAACTGCAACGACAAAAATAGGAAAATCAATTTAAGAAAGAAAGAAAGAAAGAAAGAAAGAAAAAAGAAATGAAAAATAAATAAAAAACTTAAATCTAAAATATATTAAAAACTGCAACGACAAAAATAGGAAAATCAATTTAAGAAAGAAAGAAAGAAAGAAAGAAAAAGAAAGAAAAAAGAAAGAAAGAAAAAAGAAATGAAAAAATAAATAAAAAAATTAAATTTAAAATATATTAGAAACCACAACGACAGAAATAGGAAACTCAATTTAAGAAAGAAAGAAAGAAAGAAAGAAAGAAAAAAGAAATGAAAAATAAATAAAAAACTTAAATCTAAAATATATTAAAAACTGCAACGACAAAAATAGGAAAATCAATTTAAGAAAGAAAGAAAGAAAGAAAGAAAGAAAGAAAGAAAAAGAAAGAAAAAAGAAAGAAGGAAAAAGAAATGAAAAAATAAAAAATAAAAAAATTAAAAAAATTTAAAATTTAAAATTTATTAGAAACCACAACGACAGAAATAGGAAACTCAATTTAAGAAAGAAAGAAAGAAAGAAAGAAAGAAAGAAATGAAAAAAAATGAATAAAAAAATTAAATCTAAATTATTTTAAAAACTGCAACGACAAAAATAGGAAAATCCATTTAAGAAAGAAAGAAAGTAAGAAAGAAAGAAATAAAGAAAGAAAGAAAGAAAGAAAGAAAGAAAGAAAGAAAGAAAGAAAGAAAAAAATTAAATCTAAAATATATTAAAAACTACAAATTCAAAAATAGGAAAATCAATTTAAGAAAGAAAGAAAGAAAGAAAGAAAGAAAGAAAGAAAGAAAGAAAGAAAGGAAAAATCAACGAAAGAGACAAAAGAAAGCGTAGGAAAATGAAATGGAAGAAAATCATTTTCTAAAATTACATATCCATCTGCTGTTTAAGTGAATGGCTGCACTTTTCTGCAAAATAATCCACTCCGAATGTTTTCATCCACATTTCCATAAAGGATTATAAAAATAAAACAAAAGATACTTAAGTAGAAATTTTGCAAAGAAAATAAAAATATTACTTACCATTTCACTTTTATGTTTTCGCTTATTTTTTCAAAAAATGCTTTATGTTAGAAAACACTAACCGAAATAGATTTCTATTAAGGAAAACTATAAAAACCGAAATCAACGGTTTCTTTTAGAAAGAAAGAAATAAAAAAACTTATTCAATCAAAAAAGATAAAATATGATTTTATTTGGTATTTCGTTTTGTCGTTTGCCACCTTACATTTTTTTTTATATATCATCAACTTAAACGCTTGATGTGCCCGATTTGATTTCGAATGAAATATATTTGAGCAAATAACTCTCAGAATAGAAAAGAAAAGAAATTTTGATATATCGCTCCTAACGGCATCTCAGGAGTGACATTATTGCTATTTCATGATTACATAACATTGATTTTACGAGAATAAAACACAGACATTATGAATTCTATTCATATAGCTACCTACCTAGCAAGTGACTATATGGAGGTAGAGAAAGAGAGAGATATTAACAGATTGAGATAGATAGATAGATAGATAGATAGATAGATAGATAGATAGATAGATAGATAGATAGATAGATAGATAGATAGATAGATAGATAGATAGATAGATAGATAGATAGATAGATAGATAGATAGATAGAAAATGAACAGATTGAAATAGATAGATAGATAGATAGATAGATAGATAGATAGATAGATAGATAGATAGATAGATAGATAGACAGATTGAAATAGATAGATAGATAGATAGATAGATAGATAGATAGATAGATAGATAGATAGAAAATGAACAGATTGAGATAGATAGATAGATAGATAGATAGATAGATAGATAGATAGATAGAAAATAGATAGATTGATAGATAGATAGATAGATAGATAGATAGATAGATAGATAGATAGATAGATAGATAGAAAATGAACAGATTGAAATAGATAGATAGATAGATAGATAGATAGATAGACAGATAGTTAGATAGATAGATAGATAGATAGATAGATAAATGAACAGATTGAAATAGATAGATAGATAGATAGATAGATAGATAGATAGATATGAACAGAATAAGATAGATAGATAGATATGAACAGAATAAGATAGATAGATAGATAGATAGATAGATAGAATAGATAGATAGATAGAAAATGAACGGATTGAAATAGATAGATAGATAGATAGATAGATAGATAGATAGATAGATAGATAGATAGATAGATAGAAAATAGACAGATTGAAATAGATAGATAGATAGATAGATAGATAGATAGATAGATAGATAGATAGATAGACAGATTGAAATAGATAGATAGATAGATAGATAGAAGATAGACAGATTGAAATAGATAGATAGATAGATAGATAGATAGATAGATAGATAGATAGATAGATAGATAGATAGATAGATAGATAGAAAATGAACAGATTGAAATAGATAGATAGATGAAAGATAGACAGATTGAAATAGATAGATAGATAGATAGATAGATAGATAGATAGATAGATAGATAGATAGATAGATAGATAGAAGATAGACAGATTGAAATAGATAGATAGATAGATAGATAGATAGATAGATAGATAGATAGATAGATAGATAGACAGATTGAAATAGATAGATAGATAGATAGATAGATAGATAGATAGATAGATAGACAGATTGAAATAGATAGATAGATAGATAGATAGATAGATAGATAGATAGATAGATAGATAGATAGATAGATAGATAGACAGATTGAAATAGATAGATAGATAGATAGATAGATAGATAGATAGATAGATAGATAGATAGATAGACAGATTGAAATAGATAGATAGATAGATAGATAGATAGATAGATAGATAGATAGATAGATAGATAGATAGATGAATGAACAGATTGAAATAGATAGATAGATAGATAGATAGATAGATAGATAGATAGATAGATAGATAGAAAATGAACAGATTGAACGATAGATAGATAGATAGATAGATAGATAGATAGATAGATAGATAGATAGAAAATGAACAGATTGAAATAGATAGATAGATAGATAGATAGATAGATAGATAGATAGATAGATAGATAGATAGATAGATAGATAGAGAATGAACAGATTGAAATAGATAGATAGATAGATAGATAGATAGATAGATAGATAGATAGATAGATAGATAGATAGATAGATAGATAGAAAATGAACAGATTGAAATAGATAGATAGATAGATAGATAGATAGATAGATAGATAGATAGACAGATTGAAATAGATAGATAGATAGATAGATAGATAGATAGATAGATAGATAGATAGAAAATGAACAGATTGAAATAGATAGATAGATAGATAGATAGATAGATAGATAGATAGATAGATAGATAGAAAATGAACAGATTGAAATAGATAGATAGATAGATAGATAGATAGATAGATAGATAGATAGATAGATAGATAGATAGATAGAAAATGAACAGATTGAAATAGATAGATAGATAGATAGATAGATAGATAGATAGATAGATAGATAGATAGACAGATTGAAATAGATAGATAGATAGATAGATAGATAGATAGATAGATAGATAGATAGATAGATAGATAGACAGATTGAAATAGATAGATAGATAGAAAATGAACAGATTGAAATAGATAGATAGATAGATAGATAGATAGATAGATAGATAGATAGATAGATAGATAGATAGATAGATAGAAAATGAACAGATTGAAATAGATAGATAGATAGATAGATAGATAGATAGATAGATAGATAGATAGATAGAAAATGAACAGATTGAAATAGATAGATAGATAGATAGATAGATAGATAGATAGATAGATAGATAGATAGAAAATGAACAGATTGAAATAGATAGATAGATAGATAGATAGATAGATAGATAGATAGATAGATAGATAGATAGATAGATAGATAGACAGACTGAAATAGATAGATAGATAGATAGATAGATAGATAGATAGATAGATAGATAGATAAATGAACAGATTGAAATAGATAGATAGATAGATAGATAGATAGATAGATAGAAAATGAACAGATTGAAATAGATAGATAGATAGATAGATAGATAGATAGATAGATAGATAGATAGATAGATAGATAGATAGATAGAAAATGAACAGATTGAAATAGATAGATAGATAGATAGATAGATAGATAGATAGATAGATAGAAATAGACAGATTGAAATAGATAGATAGATAGATAGATAGATAGATAGATAGATAGATAATTTGCCAATAGATTCCTCTGCACTAGAAGAATTATATCCTAGATATTTTAAAAGAATGAAGCAATAAAGATCATTTCTAAAAACTGAATGAGTAAATATAATTTGCTCATATTGGTAATCATATATTTTATCAATACGAAATATGAGGACAGTTCTTTCTATTTTTTGAGGTGCAACTTGTGAAAGCTTCCACTCCACATCAACACGTTGCAGACACCGTCTCCGCATTAATTTACAGACACAGTTTAGTAGAACTTTCCACATAGGTCAAGTATTTAAACTATTTATAACTACACTTAATATATTACGTTAGATATATATATATATATATATATATATATATATATATATATATATATATATATATACCAGTTATTGTCTTCATTAATGTTGTTGTTATCACAAAGTTTTGACCGTTGTGTCCCACCCTTGACTCGAATGGGAGTTGTGGTGCAATGGATATCGACTCGGAACGTGAAATCAGAGAGTCGAGTTCTAGTTGAATTTGTTGCATTCACTTACGCACAAATACTTTTTGGGAAAGGTCTGAATACGTCGCTTCCCTCCAGCTATGGATCAAATAACAGGACAGATTAGCAACCAATCCAACGCTGAAAATAATTGCAACATACTGCGGGTAAATTTCTCCCCTGTCAGTCATGTCTCTTTCAAGACATGATCGCCCAAGCGTGCATCACGTATGACACTTAACTAAGGTAATCTACAGGGAAATCTCAACTAAGCAATTTATTCAATTTACAGAAGAAAATAGTCTCGTTCGACGGCCTACCCTTGGTATATCTCATCTAGTTCTTATTTTTAGTACTGATCAATTATTACTTTAATCCACTAATCCAGATATTACTTTAATCCACTAGTAGATTAAAGCATTGGTTAGGGAATTTTGTGACGTAGTAATTGTGAGTTGAATCCCTGGGCGGTACTTGGACCCAGTGGAAACGGGCTCGCAATTCAGAATTCAGTGTAGGTTACCCGGATTGATGTCCGCCTGAAAAAGCCTGGACGGCACAATAGCCGAAATATTGTGATAACAAAACTAAAGTTAAAAACAATAGTCCGAACATAAACAGTATAAATTATAACTTCTCATTACGGAAATTCATTCCCTGCAGATTACCCAGATGAAGGCCGGAGAACACAACGGCCGAACTGTTGTGATAACAACAACAAAGAGGGGAACAATAGTTCGAATATACATAGTGTAAATAATGATAACATCTCATTACAGAAATTCAGGCAGAAAAATAATCTAGAATAATATCATAATATATAAGTCAGACAGTAAAATACTGGGTAAAAGTTGGGTTGGTTAATTTTACGACATATCGAATATGATTGGGTTATTTCATCTCGAAAAGAAATCCTATTGCACAAAAAGCTGGCAATATACGAGGGCCATTCAATAAATAAGGTGAATTTTTCGGTATAAGGACATCTACGAGGGTCATTCAATAAATAAGGTGAATTTTTCGGTATAGGAACTTCTAATATAGATATAAGCCTCCTTTTTTTTAATTTTCCTTTACTTCTTTTTTTAAAAAGATTTAAATTTTTATACAGACTGAATAAAAACTTTGAGAGTTTTGGAGATTAACAAAGATGGCTGACCAAGAAACATGCTTCAGGATTGAACAAAGGCCAGTTATCAAGTTTTGGTCGCTGAAGGGTGTAAACCAGTTGAAATTCATAGGAGAATGTCAACTGTGTATGGTGCCACATGTTTCAGCAAAAAATGTCTACAAGTGGGATAAATTGTTTAAAGAAGTGTTGAGGATGAAAACAGGCCTGGGAGGCCTACAGAACTGAGGTCACCTGAGGTGATCGAATCAGTCAATGACCTCATTCAGTCTGACAGAAGGGTGACAGTGGATGACATTGCAAGGACTTCGAGCCTATCTGTTGGGACGGCACACAAAATTGTCTATAATGACCTTGCCTACTCGAAAGTCAGCTGCCGGTGGGTGCCAAAGATGCTTACTGCAGAGCCCAAACAGAAGATGCCGTGTTGTCCCAGCAGTGTCCCCCTTACAGCCCAGACCTTGCCTCTTCAGACTTTCACCTGTTTGGTCCCGTGAAAGAGTTCACGAGAGACACGAAGTTTGAAAGTGACGATTAAGTCAAAAGTACTGTGAGCGATTGGCTGAGACATCAGTCCAAAGATTGTTACGCTGAGGGAATACGGAAGTTTGTGCACATATGGGAAAAATGTGTGATACTGCTGGGAGACTACGTTGAAAAATTAAAAAGAAAGTAAGCTTCTATCTGTAATAGAAGTTCTTATACCGAAAAAGTCACCTTATTTATTGAATGGCCCTCGTATTAAAGGAAAAGATATGAATCGTTACGATTTGCGACAGAGTTAAAAAAAAATATATGTAGATAAATGTCTGGTTTACACTTGAATCCAAAAAGATAGACGTAAGTTAAGTTTGCACTAAAACTAAAAAGCTGGACATAAATTCAATTTGCAGTCAAAACATCTACTCCGAAGTTAGTCACTTTGAAAGAAATATTTCGCCACTACAAGTAATGCAGACAATATGTTAGGTTGTCCCAAAAGTTCGTAAACACCTGCGAAATGGGTCTATCTGGTCCAGCACAATCAAGACAAGCCATGGGTTCAGAAAGGGCAAGAGACACCGTCGATTCCAAAACAAGATCGATTCGGCAAGTCCTGTTGTGCGATTGGTGGAACTTTGAAGGAATCGTGCATTTTGAGTTGGTTCCGAATGGTCGTGCCATCAGTGCCGAACTTTACTGCAACTTGAGCGGGTCTACGAAAAGTTGAAGCAAAAGTACCCGGCTGTGATCAACCGAAAGCTCGCTTTGATGCAGCAGGACAATGCCAAGCCACACACCGCCAGGAAGACCAAAGACAAGTTTGAAGAGCTGGACGGCGTTGAGGTTCTGCCACATCCAGCCTACAGTCCTGACTGTGCTCTATCAGATTACGGCCTTTTCCGCTCAATGCAACACTTTCTGAAGGGCCGCCAATTCGACTCGTTTGATGAAGTCGAGAAGTCGTGTCAAGAATTCTTTGATTCAAAGCCGGCTGAATGGTACTTTGACCAGATTCGAAAACTTGCAGATCGATGGCAGAAAGTCTTGGAACATTTTGAGTAATAATTTTTGTTGTTTTGCGAGTAAAATTTTAATTTTGTGCAAGTGTTTACGAACTTTTGGGACAACCTACTATTCTAAGCTCAACTGACAAGGCAGACGGTGCTACAAAAATGTAAAGTAAATGTCTTATGCGAATATCCATAAAATCTTAGAAGAAAGCCATTGTTAACGTGTTTGCTTCGCAAATCACTATCAAGTTGCGTTTCAGCCTACAACTTGAATATGGCATTGTACCAAGCATAACTAAACTAATTAGATATCTGTACAAGGCGTCAGTGTTCGAGCTGAAGCAAAAGCTAGTATTTCGAATGCTGATTTTTTAAGACACTTAAAACATTTCTCAATTGGATGATTATGTAGGAATTTCTCCTAATTTGGCCTAAATTTAATAAATACGAAGCAAATGTTACAATACCGAAACAATTTAAAGTTGGAATTTCTAAATGGAATTGGTCAATCCCAGTTTTATTTTGATCTCATTGGGATATGCAGCGTTGATAAAAAAAGGGTCTGTTTCTCATAAAAGAAAAAGTTTGAATCAATATCCGAAAAGTTTGACTTCATCAGCATTCTTTATGTAGAAATTGATATTTTCCTTTTTTCTTTTTTTTTTTTTCGTTTCCAAGAAAACGATAAAAGATCCGATTGAACTCGTCTGAATCTATGTTAAAATGGAATTCATCTCCTCAAATAGTTGCAGGTGAATATAAAAAAAAAGAGAGAGAGAGAAACAATACAGCTTGACATCAGTAACAAATCACCAATACACCGGTTCTCGTTCAATCACCGAAGTTAAGCAACGTGAGCCTGGTCAGTACCTAGATAGGATGACCACTTGGGAATACCAGGCGCTGTAAGCGTTGAGTGACAGATGTGCGTTGTGGTGCAGAGGATGTTGGCTTGGAAAGAGAAATCGGTGAGTCGAGTTCAAATTCCAGTCGAGTACCCTGCATTCACTTAAGAACTGGTACCCTTGGGAAAGGTATTAATCCCTCACTTCCCTCCAGTTATGGGTTAAATAACAGTATGGGGCCTGGAGGCAACCCATCTAGTGTTGGTGTCACAATAAAAACACCCTTGGTAGCCCTGGCGAAGCATCAAGTATTCAGCTATTTGACAAGATTATGAATTTCGCTGCAAAACTGCACCAGGGTTTCAAATGTACAGAGAATACTGGAGAGGTGTGGTGAGTTCTATCTCGGCTGAGGCCGCAGGACGACGACGAATTTTTTCATATACTCATTTCACACCAAGCAAAGCAGTATCGCCACTGGTGCGCAGGGGTTAATAATGTCGAAGAAAAGGTAAGAGACGGAGGAGAATCAAATAGATAGAAAATGGCAACTGACGTTGCATTTAAACTTTTGGAGATTATAGATATCAGGGGAGTAAGCAAACTATAGGAATTTCCACAAACGGGAAATGTGAGAAAAGAAACTGTACAGTAGAAGAGAAGATTAGTTTTAACTACTTTACCAGTAATGGGTGGGACCTACTTACCAGTTTAGTATCACTAGTAAATACATGTGGTCGGGGAACCAGCAGAGAAAAGCATGCTAGTGTAGTTGCCATGAAAATACTTGTAGAAAAGACAGATGGAGGCTACATCACGTTGATAAAAAAAAGTGACTAAAGGCAAGCTGTTAAGTCCGGATCGATTATATTGCAGACCCTCCTTTAGATTTTGTCGAGAACCTCGAGGTTAATAGCAGGAGCAACCGACCGGATATAGCAACAGTATTCAATGCATGGGCGTATGGTAGATTTATAAATGTGCAAAGTGGATTCTGAACTTCTTGGCACGACACAGTGACCCAACCTTTCTAGCAGTAGATGCAGCTATGAATTCGATGTAGTCATTCCATTTGAGATCATTTGAGAGAGGTCCAGTGTGTTGCTTTCTAAGAGAAAAGCGTCATCCACTCTGATGGTACGCAAGAAAAGTTTTTCTATGGCGCTTGAAGGAGAACAGTTTTGTTTTGGAAGCATTTGAATTTAGGAGCCATTTTCTACACCATTCAATCACTGATTTGAGTTTTTCTGAAGGGCGGCAACCAGGTTTACTTTCTCAGCCTCGGCAGATTTTTTATTGAGGCGGGAGTAGATGGTGGTGTCATCCGCATAGATGCCGACTTGGGAACTGATTATTATCATTTAATTCAAGGAGATCATTGATGAGTATCAGAAAAAGCGTCTGACCTAGGATAGAGCCTTGAGGTACACACGCATTCGTATAAAAGGCTCTTCATTTTACGATTTGATAGAAACGATTCGATTAAATCAAACAGTCGTCTAGAAATATCTTAACTCTGAAGCTTACACAGAAGACCAGTATTCCAAACTCTATCAAATGATTTCGAGATATCAAGAGCAACACCTCAAGCTTCGCCGATTTTATCTTATTTGTACAAATACTTTCACGGCTTCAGCTCCATTGAACTTAGCTCACTGGTGCCTCCTATATATAAATTTACTCGAGCCACAAGATCAGCAACTAGGTCCCACTCTTTTACTGTGAAACCAATAAATTGTAAACGCAAATTCTACTCCATCAGATTCTTTTCTCACACTTCCCGCCTGTGGAATTCCCTTCCATTTATTTGCTTCCTTGACAGCTACAATCTCCAAGAATTTAAATGTAAAGTCAATAGTCATCTCCTATCTCACTAACCTGCATCTTCTCTCTCATGCTCCTTTCTCCGTTCACCCCACTCCGATCAGTATTCTCATCCTTCTCTTACACGCTTCCTGGCACCCCCTATAACCTGTCACTCTTTCTCATAACTATCCTCCTATGTTACCCCCTGCAAAACAGTGGCGATAAAATGCCTTGCTTGTGGCGAAATGATTATAAAAAAATGAGCCTGTTATATATATTCAATGATAGTTGCTAACATATAAGCGGTAGACCTAGTGATATTTAATGAAGAGATTGTGGTAACGTAAAGCCGAGTTCGAATTCTAGTCAAGTTTATTATATTCAGTTATATGCTAATATCTTTTGTAAAAAGGAATGATTCCATCTCTACCCAAATAATAGGACAGATTGGGCTCTATAGCCTTGGTTGACAACCAGTCTAGGATAATTCAAGGCAGACTAGAGAGGAGTATGCTCCTTCAGGCTGTATTGACCATAAAACACTGCTGCTGATGCTACAGTAGATGAGGGTGCCGCTACACCTCTAGGGGTTACGGGATTCGTTATCGTGAAAGAAAAAGTGTATATGCTCAATACCAAAGTGGCAATATTTAACTATTAAGCAATCAACTAAAATAGTATGTG